>PVKB01006549.1:28781-58738 GCA_004027205.1 Ctenodactylus gundi
CCCCCCCCCCCCCCCCCCCCCCAGCAAGGATGAAATACATTCTTTGAGTGTTCTCACAATTCTCTACGGATCGAAACTGTTTCTGTCTTGATTCAGTGTGGGTAGTACTTACCTGGACGTGGTGTTCACCAGGGCACATTCCCGTGTGCATTTGCTTGGGCTAAACAAGGAGCACAGTAAGTACTCTGTCATTGTGTGGAGGAGTGGATTTGGCTCAGGTGCCTGGAGCTGTCCTAGACACAGCCTGTCAGGGCCCTAGCCTGGACCATTTCTCCAAAGCTAATACCCTCTACTCTGCAACCACTCATCCCTAATTTTTTTGAACATTTAATAAGTGACTATACATTAATACATTGAGCAACCAAGTACAACTCTCAGTGCTCTATCACTGCTGTATCACTAAAGAAAGAAAAACAAATCTACCCAAAAGAGTATCTGAATGGCTGAAAATTATTCTGTCCAATATTTTGCTCAAGTTCAAGTTCAACAGTGACAGATTCTGTTTTGGTTCCCCTGCTTGCAATTCCCCAGGTAGGAAGCCATCTGCTTTGATAAAAATGACTGATCACTGGAACAGTGTATAATACAGAGAAAAACAGAGCCCTCTTGGTTAACGTTGACTAAAAATTTCTGCTGTGAACCTATCACAATGACTGTTCAGTGAGCTGCACCTGTTGAGAATAGCTACATGGCAAGGTGAGTCCTGGATTTGGGCTTTAGAAGGTTCTAGATGAGAATCCTACTCTTAATACTTTCTATTTGTAGAAAATTGGGCGTGCTCCTTAATGTTTCTGAACTTGATTTTCCTCATCTATAAAAAGAGAAATTGTAATATCTACTAAGTAAACAACTATTTTGAAGTCGTATTATAAAATCTCATCCATCAATTCAGCGAAGATACTGATCATGGACTTTGAGCTAATGTGCTGACTCCTTCTAGATTTTAATAAGGTTCCATACCTTTCTCCTTATGAAGGGACAGGCTGGCTCAAATTCTTGGGTAAATCATAGTGTGTGAGTCAGAAGAGAAAGATATTCCAAAGTCAACAGAGTGGAGGAAGTTGACCTCAGAAATAGGGAAAGTGGTGATCAGAAGGAAGGTGATGAATTCATTTGGCTATTGCGAGTACTTAGTGCATGCCAGGCCCTGTGCTCGGTAGATTGGAACAGTCAGACTCTTAACTCTGAAGTCCATATTCTAGCTGGAGGACAGCTAATAAGCAAAATAAACTAAATAGAAAGTGTGTCAAAAGGTGAATAAGGTGGGGTAAATTGGAAGCAGATTTCAGGGGATTGCAATTTCTTTTTTTTTTGAGACAGGATTTTGTTCTGAAAATTCTCCTGTGGTTCCCATCACACGCTGGAGGGCATTGCCTCGCCAGGCATGTGAGCAATGGCGATTCTGGAATTCCTGTGTCAGAGTGGTTTAAAGGACGCAATCTGATGGGTGGCCTGAAGGAGCCGAGGAGACGCCCCCAGGTCAGCTGTGCAGGGAGAGCAGGCGGCCTTTATTCAGTCTTGGCAAGCAGCTGCTGGAGGTGCGGGGCGTCCGTCTTGGCCCTCTAACTGCACATTCGGCTCCTTCTCGACGTCACCTCTGCTGACTACCTTGGCCTCGTCTCTCTCGTCATCCCTTGCTACGGTCAGGGTGCGGCTTGTCCCCTAAAAGTGTTTATGTTGGAGGTTTGGTCCCCATTGTGGCAATGTTAAAGGCTGAGCCCAGTGCGATGCCTGCAGGTCACTGGGGGCTGTGCCCTCAGGGGGTTAAGGCAGGTCTCTCGGCCGGACTCCGTTCTTAGGAGGATGGGTTGCAGGGAACAAGTCCAGTCTCTGACTTGCTCTTTGGTTTCCTGTGATGGGATCTGCCCCTCTGGCATGCGCTTCTGCTGTGACGCCACCTGCCAGCTGATGTAGGGAAAGGTGCCCACACCAGAGACCGACTGCACTAGGCTGCTTTGATGTTCCAAACTGTGAGATAAACAAATCCCTTTTATAAATTATCACCCTCAGGTAGTTTGTTATAATATAACAAAATATAGGCTAGGACACCCCTGAACGGAGCCTGTGCTGGCTACTTGTGAGTGCGCAGATGTTCCTGCACCAAGAGTCCCATTCTGCCCACCGCCCCAGCGCCATGGTGGCTGCTCTGGGTCCCTTGTTCCTCTGCAAAGCCTGACATCTGAATCCCTTTTCCCATACGCACGGTCATTCTATTTTGGTGTTTATGAAACTGTGTATTAGTTTCTTTCAATATTTTTCTCTCTGTTTTAAAAAGACAAGTTCATCAGTCTGCGTACGCCACTTATTAACCTTGGTAATAAGGTATAGCTGCAGTTGCTCCGTAAAGATGACCCCCAACCCGGCAGGGCTTCTCAAGTGTAACCAGTAGGCGTTTTCTGGTGATGATAAAGCAAATGGTACTTTTATCTTACGCGTTTTAAAACCATGGCACGTGATAGAAGCAGCGTTTAATCCTCTAAGTCCTAAAAGACTGTTGTGTTTTTCCCATCTGTCATGTCTGTGCCAAGCCTGATAATTACCTAGAAACTGAGATATGACTATTCATCAACGAGTACATGTGAGGATGAGAGGGCACCTGTGGTGACGGGGATGCGGGTCCAGCAGTCCCAGTGACAGTCTTCATACTTGAGAGAATGTGCAACCCTCATTTGAGGCTGCAAAGAAATCCCTTGCCCTAATATGGCAAAGAATGGGCCATCCGGAGCCCTGAACCCGCAGAGCTGAGCAGCCCCCTGGGGTTTTGCTGTAGTCCCTTCGGTTTCTGGAGGCCTTGATCACTGGGAAATGTACGGAGTATGTGGCCTTTGTAACCCCGGCATGTAAGTCTTCTTGGAAAGTCGCCATTCTTGGCACCAGGCATGCTGATGAGTAAAGTCCCTAGAGTGACTGTAGGGCAGAAATATCCTAATTTATAAATACCCTACAAGTGATTTATAAGATGTATACAAGTTCAGTAGTCCAGGCCTCCGTCCGCGGTGGCAGGTGGCCTGTCTGTGTTTATTTGTTCCCCTGACTCGTGATTATTCTGAGGATCTGCATTTGTCTCACCCTGTCTTCTCCACAAAGGGCAAAGGCCATTGGACGATGGGGCAGCGATCCCAAGTAAGTGGAGGCCAGGCTGGGGACTCCCGTACCCTGGAGGTGGCGATCTAGGGATTCCTGTTCCTCCTGGGATGAGAGAGGGAAGCAGGCACGGCAGAGAGTGACTGGGGTGATGATGTGTCTGCCAAGAGAGGACTGTGCGCTGTCGCTCTTTCCATTGGCTGTGGAAGCCAGCGTGTCTTCATTCCCCTTAACAGGGGAGGCCAGTCCTACCTTTGCTGTGCCATAGAGGGCGAGTGGAAGGGAGGCACGAGTTCCAGCCCCCGGCTCTCCTTCTGTTATCATTTGTTGGTTGAATCTGTAAACCGGTAATGGCCATGCTTTTTTTTTTTTTTTTGTAGTGCCTCATGTCTGAATATACCTTCCAGTATATATGTTTACTCATCTGAAGATTATAAAATACATGATGTTGGGGCTGGGGCATAGCTCAGTGGTCAGAGCACTTGCCTAGGAAGCAGGGGGCTCCAGGTTTGATTCCCCAGCAACACACACTAGCTGGGTGTGGTGTAACTCCAACACTCAGGAGGCTGAAGCAGGAGGATTGTTGGGAGTTCAGGATGAGCCTGAACTACAGAATGCGCCCCTGTCTCAAATAGAATAAACAAACAAATAAATAAAATGTATGATGATGTTAATATGTAAAATATATCATGCAACACATAGAAACATTTTAGAAGGGTAAAAAAGAGTTGTTAAAAAACACAAGGGCTAATATTTGTTGAAATTATTGAAGGTAGGTAGCTGGATAGATGGTTATTTTATTATCTTATCTTTGCTTAGGTTTTGAGATTTTTCTCAAGAGAATGCTAAGCAGACAAGCGGACAAAGAACAAAGAAACTCAAAAGGTCCCCAAGCAGCCGTGGAGGCAATGGCCCTGTGGCCCAAAAGGGCCGGTAAAGGGGAGAGCTTTGGGGTTTGTCCTTGGAATTGTTTGCCTTAGATGTATCTGGCGTTCTCTCCAGGGCTTGTAGGATGACAAAAACAGGGACATGGTTACTTTTGCTTCTGAAATTTTAGAACTGTCTCTACAGCTTGTCTGAGCTCCTCCCTGGGTGGAAGGCTGGGCTGCGCCGGGGTCCTCTCACCACGGCTACCTGTGTGGTCCTAGGAACTTGTCTACCTTCAGTGAACTTCCGTTTTCTCCTCTGTAAGTGGTGGTGGCAGCCACCTCGCAGGGCTGTGTGGAAATCGGAGGATATTTGCGTACACATCCATGTACACATGAAGCAGCCCGAGCATGTTGGAAGCACGGTGTCATGGATCCTTGCTAAGCTCCTAACCGTTGCTGCTCCTCCTGCTCCTCCTCATACAACGCCGGTTGGACTCTTAGGGATGCGGTTTCCCCTGTTTTCACTACTGACTCAGTTTGGCAAAATGTCTGAATTTGAACAAGTGTCCGTCTTCTCTGGGGAAGTGCGTTTAGAAAAAGCCACGAGGCCATGTTCTGATCCCTATTTCCCTCCAAGAAATTTCCTTGATACACCCTGCTTCCTCCGGATCCCCCTGCACACTTCTTCCTTTGCTCTCAGGCCAACTTCCCCTTCATAGCCCCTACTGATCACACTGGAAAGATCCGAACCTCGGTCTTCACTGGTCCTGCCTCGTTAGTTCACTCAAAGTGACCCACAGGCAAATTATTTTAGAAGGCGTATGTTAAAATGCACTACTTCCCCCCCACCCACGGGCACAGCTCGCCATTTCTAGACCTTCGACCGTACACCGGCCGGCACAGTGCCCGTGCCGTGACCGGTCCCAGCTGGAATAGTGCAGAAGCCAAGGGGACCCGTTCTGCACCTTGTTGGCCCTGCCTCCAGAGCCGCTGTGTGGCTGTGCTGCTCTCAGCTGCTTCTGCTTGTTGACCTGCCACCGACAAGCCAGAGTAGTTTGCAGTCACAGGGAGAACCTACCTCCCTGCTGTGGGGACAGCAAGAGCCTGATTGATAACAGCATCACTTGCCTGGAACTTGGCAGTTTGTAGCACATTAGTTAATTCCAGTCCTGTAAAAAGTAGAAAGAGTATCATCCTTTAACTTATTTATTTATTTATTTATTTACAAATGAGGACATTAAGATTTGGTCCAAATCACAGTCTCCAAGCAAAACAGCTTGCATTTGAGTCCACAGTTCTTGTGAAGATCTTTACCCTAAAGGCCGGGGGCGGACTGGTCATCCCTACACTGGTACTGCAGCAAGAACGAAACATGAGGCAGTAACGAAGGTAAGAGCCGAGAAGACTTCTGCACAACTGGGCCAACACGTATGTGGGAGCTTGACTTGCGAAGAAACCACAAGTTGGGGCCAGATGGCCAAGATCTTTGCAAGTCACGTGAATTGTTTTCAGACAGCAGGGAGATGCCTCCAATTTCCAGGGATCTCCAGTTCTGTTTGCTACCTGGGTCACAGCCACTGTGAAATCCTTTCTCTGTGTGGGCCTCCTGTTCCTTGCTTCCCGTCCCAGGCAGAGGTCAGGGGCCCTCTGAACTTGAAAACGGAAGTAGTGCATCTTGCCTGAAGGCAGAGCCAGGGCCTAGCAGCACTCTGCCTCAGAATCCAGGGCCTCTCTTTCACTTAAATTCAAGAAAATGGAGACCAGCAAAGAGCTTGTTTTCCTTAAAATCTCTGAGAGGCTGTCTTAGAAAAAGCCCTCAGTTAAAAGCTCCCTTGGGTTTATGGGTAGGAGAAGAGATTGATGATGAAATTTACTCTCCATGAGACACGACTCTCCCAATGCTTCAGTCTCTCCATTTTGCTCTAGAAAGGCCTCAACGGTTTCCTTTTCCAATGTCCCCAGTGATGCCAAAACACAGGTTTCCCGAGAGCCCTTGGTCCTCTCGACTTCCTACTTTCAGGTTTCCCGAGAGCCCTTGGTCCTATACACTTTCTACTTACAGGGAGGGGGTCCAGAGTCTCAGCCTCATGTTTCTTCCTGTGTGCAACTAGTCTACTAATATCTATGTCATGGTTTTGTAAGAATTAAATGAATTAATATGTGTTAAGCCCTTAGGCCATGGCTGGCAGTATGTAAGTGTTAGCTGTTATTATTATTTTATCATTCTCTGTTTGCAGTTACCTCCCCAAGTTCATCTGCACATCCATCACCATGACTGGGTCATTTGTACAACCACAGAACATAAACTGGCTCTGGAAGTGAGTGGGGCTTCCCACAGCCTCGGATGCAGAGTGAAAGCCATATGCATACATGGCTCCCAGTTTCCACTCTGCATCCCCCAAGACCCGAGCCCTACACTGACCCCTTAGAGCCCCTGCTGGCATTTGCTGCTCAGTCCCTGCAGCCCAGACAGACATTTTGGACATTGTAATGTCTTTGGAGACTCAGTGATCTGACACAAGGGATTGTTTCGCTCCGAGTAGTTCTCCCGCCAACCCTATGGGATTCTCACTGGTGGCATTGCTCCTCTGACTCTAGGAGAACATGAGAAAGTGATGTCACAAGGTTTGGGCCTCAATGCAGATGCTGTGCCCAAGTCAGTCATGTATCTAGTTCCCAGCACAGGACCAAACTCATTCGGTTTTTAAAATGGAAGAATGGCTGAAAAAAATCAATCAGTTGCTAGCCACAAACAGCCACCCATTAGTTTTAACACACTGTATACATTCCCACAGTGTAGTGGTTAGAGTAGATTGATCCCACCTGGGTTTTCTGTTACTGACAGCTTAAATATCTTAATAAAATATGCCTCCAAGTGTTGGCTCATTTCCATCCACCTTACCTAGCGTGCCCTTGAGTTTTCAGTATCTTGCCACTAGCAGGAATAAAAAAGGCCTGGAAACTCTTTCGTGCTGCTTAGAGTGTTATACAGGTATTCTTTACCTATAGGGGGAGCTATAAAAGCAAACATCGTAGGACTTCTAAGTGAACTTTAACTTCTTCCAAGCTTTAGTTTGATAAGGAGATAACCAATTACCAGACACAGATATTAAAATTTACTCATTTGTTTATTTCTTCATTTATTTTTAGGACACAGGGTCTCGCTCTGTAGTTCTGTCTGGTCCTGAACTATGGCGCCCAGGCTGTCCTCAAACTCAGCCATCCTCCTGTCTCAGCCTCCTGAGTGCTGGGATTACAGGCATGTGCCACACGCCTGACTTATGTGGTCCCGGGGAATCGAACCCAGGGCCTTGTGCTTTCTAGGCAAGCACTAACTGCTGAGCTATGCCTCTAACCCAAGATACTAAATTTTAGAATTGGATGGAATAATTAGTGTAATTTAACCCAAATGCTCCCACTTAGCAAGATGGAAGCCAAAGGCCGTAAAGTTTGAGTGACTTCTGAAGATTGTTCAATTATGTGACAGAGTTAGGACCTGAGCTCAGATCTCCTGAGTCCCTGATCTGTGCATTTCTTCCAGGCCCCTCACTGTCCCCACTGCCTTTTGTCCCTTACACGTGTCCTGCCGACCACACGCAGGGCTGGCACTTGAAAGTCAGGGTCATGCGTGAGCTCACAGAAGCAGCAGGACTGGGGCTGATGACAGCTGTGCGAGGGACAGCAGGTTTGGGCAGTTTTGAGCTTTGCAAAACTTGGCTTAGCTCTGTTGAGTTAGGCTTCCACCTCTTTCCACGCATAGAAATCTGCTCCCAAGACTTATGAAAGCCTTTCCCAGGGTCTGCCAAGGTCACTCTTATCTGCCCTAGAGTTTCACCTCTCACCCAGCACACTTCCTCTTGCGTCTCATATGTGTGGTGGGGAAGGGGCTGGTTGAATCAAGAGACTAACAGTTTTTGTTTTGTTTTGAATTGTTTTGTTCAGAAACACTGTCTTTTCCCACAGGCTGTTGGCAAAGCTTTGAAAGGAGGGCTCAGGGCCCCATGGAGTAGCTTACTGTGTTAGTGCCCAAATTGTTGACAAATTGCAACGTAAGTGTTTAGCAAAGGGTGGAGGTGATAGTCAGTGTTAGTCTACTCTTGACTAGAGCACGGCACAGGTGCCTTTTATTTATTTATTTTTATTTATTTATTTATTTTTTACAATTCTAGCGCAGTGGTAACCTCCTTGTAGGCAAAAAAGGCACAAACATTACGTTGCCTTTGGGTGCCATTTCCTCAGACTACACTCTTGCTAATCATTAAAAAGGTGAAGAAGACACATAACCATTGATACAGAAACATCCCTGACATATTGTCAACTTCAAAAATAGACTATAAGAATTCATAACACAATTTTGATTTTGTAAAAATAAGTATAAAGATAAAAATGCAGTGGAAGGATATTTACATTTATCAATATTTTAATGGTTATGGATGAATTTTATCTTTTGTTTAGACCTTTCTGTATGACCTAATTTTTTTTGAGACAGAGTCTCACTCTGTAGGACTTAATTTTCAAAAATAATACACAACTACTTTTTTTAAATTAGGAAGACACTTCAATGGTTTGACAAAAATAAAGCTCTCTGAGGGTTCAGCTCAGAAAATAGCTTATGCTAGAGTTACTGCTGACAGAGTAAGTCTTGGCACTAAGAAACCTAAGTGATAAAAAAATGAAAGAAAAAGCAAAGAAAGAAAGATAGTGATCGGTTAGTAGTTCTTTCCTATCTCTGTGAAGAGAGGGGCAGGGAGAGGCCATTCTCACTGCAGGCGCTGGGTATAGGCCTTTGAATTTGGAATGCTTGGTGGCAGAGTTGTATTCCTGGAGTCCCCACTCAGAGCTTGACATCATTCGTTTCCATCTGGAGACCGTGTTCCCTATGTCATTAAAGGCCTCCCGTATTTTCATCACTGAGAGGTTAAGCAACATTGTCCCTTACATCACCTTAGAGAGATCGACCTTGGGAACTTACTTCCTGGTATAGCCTTGTTGTTATGAGACAATTTGCTATTCTATACCACTGGAGTTTTCAGGGCTGATGGGATCTTACAGATTGGCACCTAGATATTGAATGGGTATTTCTTCTCAAAGGCTATCAAGGTGGTTAAAGTTCCCCGGGAAAGGAGCAGTAATTCTGGTGAGTTATACCCTCCTCAGCACCTGAGCCTCGTTTTCCCATTCCCCAAAACAGGCTTCCTTAGGGGTGTGCCCTCATTTATGCAACACACGTCAAATTCACTGAGGTAAGGCTGGACCTTGTAATCTCAGGGCTCCCTAGCATGTGGGACAGTTTCAGGACCATCTAGAAAAGGTGCTTTCCTCAATTCCTGGAAGCCTTAGGAGGCAGAGGAAAGACTGCTTGTCTAGGCATGATGAGATCTGAGTGCTGTCTTCACTAGCTTTGAGTTTGAGAAAGTTGCACACGGAAGGACCACACATGCTGACCTCAGGTGGCCCTTCCAGATCTGACAGGTGAAGACTGAACTGAAAAGCTCACCATATATCTAGGGGTCAGATTTTAACCTGTTTGGTAAGAGGTCAAGGAAGGGAACCACATGGCAGTCTTTGTTGATTTCGTCACGTAGATTTGGTGGCCCTTTTCGTAACTATGGAATTTTGTAGAAAATGAGCTTTCGTGATCCCTTAAGCTTGGAACGTTGATATTTGACATTTTCTGGCCCAGAAATACTCGTAAATTAGATCAAGACTACGATTTCTCTTCCTTTCAAGCAGGGGCGGGTAACACGCAGAGGCAGCATAACATTTGTTCCGGAGAGGCCGAGGCCATTGTCACATTAAAGGTGAGCTAATTATATGATAACTGAATATTTTACCAAATATTGCAGGCTAATTTTTAAGTTGATAATTTTGCATGGACAAAAAATAATGTCATAAATATCCAAATGGCCCTTGGCAGAAAATAGGTTCCCTGGGCCTGCCCTAAAGTTTTGAAATAATTGCAGGGGTTTCTATACCCATGAGGTCCTCCATACGTCTTCATTCCATGCATAGGGTCCATGGCCTGAATACCAACTCTTAGACTCAATAGGGGGCTGGAGGAACAGCTCAGCAGGGAAGCATTTGCCTAGCAAGCTCAAGGTCCTGAGTCCGATTCCCCAGCACCACATAAAGCGGACGTGGTGGCACACGCCTATAATCCCAGCACTCGGGAGGCTGATGCAGGAGGATTAATAATCCGACTGCGCAAGTCTTGCATCTTTTCACAAAAATCTCTAGGGTCTATAGCTTGGAGACAGATTGTTGTAGGGCTTAAAGGGGAGATAAATAATTTTTCTCTCGGTTTTTTTTTTTTTTTGACAGGGTCACACTCTCTAGCCCTGGCTTGTCCTGAATTTACTGTGCAGCCCAGGCATGTTGGGCTCACGGCAATCCTGCTGCCTCCGTCTCCCAAGTGCTGGAGGTAGAAGCATGTGCCACTGTGCCGGTTTATGTGGTGCTCTGGTTTTTGATAAGTCCCTAGGACTTTCAAATAAGAGTTCTAACAGATGTAGGAGAGTCTATTACCAATCAACTGGCCTATTTAGCCTTAAGAGAAATCCCCATATTTCCTAGATTCCTTAGGAGATTTGGTTTCTGCTCCTGACCTTGGATTGCTTGTCCTCTGTGGGCCTCGGTGTCCTCATCTGGTCCAGGAGAACTTCACATCCTCTTCCAGCGCCAATGTCCGATATCCGATTTCCTGATGTCTGTGGTACATGTCCTCCTAGAAGACGCCGTTCTGTGATGCTAACTTTTGCTCATTACTAAGGAAATTCCTGTTGAGAAAGTAATTTCTAGAGTACCTATCTGAGTAGCATTTGGCTTCCAAAAGGCCTTACAGAAGAGGCAGGAAACAGTGTTATTTTGGTTTTCTGCTTTGGGAAGAAACTCAGTGAGAGGCACCTCAGAGTGCAGATGTGTTTGCCGGTGGGTGTCTGAACGAAGTGCGCACCCAGAGGACCAGAAAATACGGTGAGTGCTGTGATGTAGCTGTGTCCTAAAGAGACAGGGGTCTGCGCTCTACTCTCGGGCCTTCTCCCACTTCCATGACTCACCTCCTCCCATTCCAGAAAATCATGCACAGGAATTAATTTATGAGTCCTGTGCAGAGGTCTTTAAGTAAACAGTGCTAACAGTCCTTTCAGCTACCCAGACAAATTTGATTTCAGGCCCCAGGGAGGAAGCTAATGACTTGTAGTTACTTTGCTATTGTTTTCCGAAAACAATTTGACTTCCTTTTAGATAGACTCGGAATTCCTTCTTTACAAATCAAGGCGCTGCAGGCAGGGCAGAGCTGCGCTGGCCAACTTAGAAGCACAATGCTTTCTGGGCAGGACAGCCTGCCTCTATTAAGACATCCCCGGACACTGCAGGATGGGAAGCCAGCAGCTCTAGCAGGGTCCAGACCCTGGTGTGAATGGAGGGACCTCTGTGATCTCACTTGAGAACTCCTCTCCTGAGATCTTGGCTCTCTCCTAGAGCACACGATAAGGTAGGCGGGGGCTGGAGTTGTAGTACAGAGTTCAGAACACTTGTCTAGGCAGCTCAATGTCCTGAGTTTGATTCCCCAGGACCATGTCAGCTGGGCGTGGTGGTGCACGCCTGTAATCCCTGCACTCAGGAGGCTGAGGAAGGAGGACTGCCATGAGTCCAAGGCCAGCCTGGGTTATGCAGTGAGTTCAGGACCAGCCTTGGCTACAGAGCGAGACTCTGTCTCAGAAACAAACAACAAACTTCCAGGCTAGAGAAGCTGAAGCTCAGTGAATTGCCCGAGAGCACACAATGATAGGGAATTGGTTGGAATGCAGTCCCAAATCTTCCTACTTTTAACTGAGGACTTCTGTTAAGGAGGCTGTCTACATTCAAAGAAAGGCTGTATTTCCTGAGCTAGTACACTTGGTCTATCCCTTAAAAATGGAGTCTTCATGTTAGCTAAGAATCTACACTTGAAATTCACTGGATGTAGATTTTAAATGAAAGATCCCTATTCCTTTTTCATCCTTTCTTGGTACTCCAAAATGGAAGTTGAGTTGGTTTGGTGTTGGGGTAGCTATCTTTAAACCTTCCTCTGCCGGTGGTCTGGTGGAGGTTGTCTAAGGGAAGTTCTCAGAAGCGGGGAGCCAATCTCCTCTTGTTTCAAGAAAAGATCCCCATGAGCTTTCTGTAGAAATAGTTTGAATCCCAGTGACTTTTCCAGAATGGTGTTTACGAAGACTTCTTCCTGAAAAGAGTTAGGAATTCTGGTGTTATACCCTCCTCAGCACCTGAGCCTCTGTTGATCACCGCCCTACCCCCTGCTTCACTACCGCCACCACGTGGCTGAAAGACAGAAACCCTCCCCTCCCCTACCTGTGCCAGTTAGCGTCCCTTCCGCAGGATTTTACTTAGTGGTATGCAAAGCTCTCGCTCCACCATGAGGATCAGCAAACCACAGCTTTTGTTTCATTTATCTTTATCCACACAGCGTAGGTCCTCCATGCTACTACTGAATTAATGACTAAGGAGCGAGAACTGCAGAGAAGGGACGATGTCTCAGCTTCCAGGAGGAAGGCAGCGAGTGGGCCACCTGCAAGAGCAGTTGCCTTGCGCTCTTGGGGACAAAGGGATAGACATTTTCAAATAGTGCCCTTGGATGTGGTCAGTGCCCATGCAGCATGGCCATATGAGGTGGCCTTGCTCAAGGGAGGCAACAGAAACAGGTAGAATCGATACAGCCGTAATGATCAAAACCTGGGTTTTCAGGGTAAACTTTTATTTCTGCCCAAACTACTCTACCATATATAATTTAATTTTGATCATCAGAACAGGTACATGATTCCTTATATGCTCTGCATATACATCTATGTGGATATACAAGGGCTGATCCAAACATGCAGCGGTTGTTTAAGTAAAAATCTACTGCAATAAGAAACACATTGCTGCTAATTTCTCTCAAAATACTTCTCTCACTGTGGACATAGTTATTCTATGGCTTTTGCCACTTTCTGAAGCAGTTCTGGAAAGCCTTTCTTGTGTATTTTGAACAATAATCAAAAACATATGAATGCTGCTGCCGGTTACCATTCCACAGAGAACGTTGCGGTGTGCCGTCTGTCACCGTACTCACTGGGTCTAGTGCTTTCCCAGAGTCAAAATGATGTGAATGTAAAGGTAAATGATTTGAACTGACTCAAGGCATCCAGGCAACCACAACAGCATACCTAAAAACCCTAGCTCAGTGAGTAAAGTGCTTACCTAGCATGTGCAAGTCCCTGAGGCTGATTCCCCAGCATCACATTTTTTAAAAATGTGGTGGCATGTGTCTGTAATCTCGGCACTTGGGAGGCTGGAGCAGGGGGGCTGCCCTGAGTCTAAGGCCATCCTGGGCTCTATCCTGAGTTTAGGACCAGCCTGGATTACAGATCAGGGCTCTGTCTTAAAAAAAAAGAAAAAGACACAATAAAAAGACTTTCAGAACTGCTTTAGAAAGTGTAAGAATGATGGGATTAATATATTTGGAGCAAGAAGAGTATTTTCAAAGGGATTAACGTCAATGTGCCTTTTCGTTGTTATTGTTTTTGAGATAGGATCTTGCTCTGCCATCCAGGCTAGTTCTCAAGTCACTGTGGAGCCCAGGCCAGCCTCGCACTCACAGCACTCCTCTTGCCTCAGCCTCCCAAGTGCTGGGATTACAGGCGTGTGCCACTGTGCCCAGCTAATTTTTATGTGATGCTGTGTAACCAAGCCCAGGGCTTTATACATGCAATACTTTTGCCACTGATTTATACCTCCAGCCCTGTAAGGAGGTTTTAAAAAAATTTAAACACATACGATATTTTTGATCATAGCTCACGTATATGTGTTATGTGTAACATATATATGAATATTTAGCACTCACTTCATTTCCAACATAATATATACATCATTTGATAGCCAACCTGGAAGTTTTACTCATTATCTTGGTTTTTTTTGCCCAAACCATTCTTTATATCAGTATTTGTGGTACCTGATAACATCAGGTTGAGAAATTGGTGATACACATATTGAATCTTGGTCATCTTTGCTTCCCTTTCCTCCTCCCAAAACTTCACCCTGCATCTCCTTCTTTTCCCCACAAAGTTGATCTTTCTCATTTCTCCCATCTCTCTTTTATTTTACTTTTACTTTTTTACGTTTTTCCCCTCATATTAGAGAAACCATGCGATATTTAATCTTCTGTGTCTGACTCACTTTGCTAAGCATGACGGTCTCATGGGCATCCGTTTTCCTACAAATGGCTCAAATTAACCTTTCTTTCTGGCAAAGTAAAATTCCATTATTTAATATAATACATCTTCTTTATCCATTCATCTGTTGATGGATATACTGGCTGCTTCCTAGATTTAAAAAATAATTAGAGGGGAGCTGATTAACACAGTCGTATCATCTCAAAAAACAGAAGATCATGAGTTTGAGTCTAGCTTGGGCTAGCCAGCAAAGTCAAGGCCAGCTCTGAATCAAGTGAGACAATGTCTCAACAAACCAACAAATAAATAAGCATATATGATTAGGGCATAGCAAAAGGTCACACAGCTGACAAACAGTGGAAGCAAAGTCTGAGCCCAAGTACTCTTAACTACAAGATCATTTGTCTGAAATATTGTCCATTCTATCTTCACTATTTAGCTGACTAAATGTGGGGACTTAAAAAAAATAGAAAAAATTTAATCTCCTACTTCTAATCCCCTACCTCTCATCTCCTGTAATAACCTGAGCCCTGAAGCTAATGCCGAATCTACGGATTAATCCTGCAAGAGATGTAAAACCTCTATTCTTGAATTAGGTTCTGAATATCAGTGGCTGAATTATCAGCACAGGCACAGAGTATTGTGCTTTTATATACACAGAGGAAATGTCTCTATTTCTGAATGATTTATCTGAGAACACCTAGGGGTTAACAGCGTAGTTAGTGGTGGAAATTTTCTTGATATGGTATTTTATGATTTTTGTCAACAGACCACCTAGTACTGGACATTAGGCTTGACTGAAAACACCTTTCAGCCACAAAGGACAAGTGACTCTTTGCTGAGTTCTTGGGAGGTGGGTGGCCAGGGAGACCAAGGATGCAAACTCTGTTAGAAGAGACAGGAATGTGCTTCAAGACTACCCTGCGCTGTAGTTTCCAGACCCGAGGCTTCTTGCTTTTGAGACTTTCCTCCGGATTTCGGGGATCTGCCCTAACCCAAGATCTACCAGAGGGGTCCCAAATTTTGCTGTTGCTGTAGGGTGAGCTCCCCACTCAAGGAATTCCTGGAGCAGACCGAAAGCTGCAGCCGGTTGTTCCCCTGATTCTCTGACTTCAGTGGGAAAAGATCAGGCTTGCCGGGACACCGCTCTTCCTCTTCCTCTTTGTCCTTGGCCCAGGCCCTCCACAGAAGAACTCCTCAGCCTGCCGTCACAGAGGGCTTCATCCACCTTATGCCCAAGGAAAGGTGTGAACATGATCTTGACTTTAATTTGTGAGATTAAAACTTGAGATGTGATGAGATCAAGCTCACAGACCACAGCACCAGGCCAGGACGCCTGTGCTTCTTTTGCCTTCTGCTTCTTGGAACAGAGTGTTGCCCTTTCTAGCTACTACCTGGAATGCTGAAGTCTTAAAGGGAATGGCTTATGCTTGCCGTACGTGCACCTTAACCAGCAGAAAAGCATGACCTCAGCCCATAACTATGGCTCCAATTACCCATTCATGCCCTCCAACGAGGCACTGGGGACTCTTTGCCCTTGCAATTAGATGCTGACAGAAATTATTTGCATGTGTTATCAGGTAGGCTATAAGGGAGGTAGCACCAGGGCACACTGCATCTTGGGAAGCAAACTCGTGAAGTCACAGATTCATTGGGCAGAGGAGACACGGAAAGGTCTTCTCACTTGCCCCTGCCTCTAATAAGAAGAAAAGTAGCAATTTTCAAAATGCCATCTTTAAAAGACTTTTAGAGAAAATGACTGTGCCTCTTCTTGAACACCTCCAACATGCTGAGATGTTCACATGGTCACAATCATGGCCAAATCTGTTTTATCCTGCTAGGTCTGGAGCCCATTCTTTTGCTACCGGAGGCCAGTCTGCTCTGACTGGAACACCTGGTGCCCTCCTCTCTCTCCAGGCCAGTGGGCTTCATGAGAGTTTCCTCTGCACTTGTGGGACCTTTGGCATCAGATAGATCTTTTTTTCACTTACTGAGTAACCTTGGGCAAGGTGCTAAATTCTCTGAGTCTGAATTTTCTCTACGGAAAATGGAAATGATAATGTTCTCTATTTTGCAGTGCTTAAGGTAAAAATTCTTAGTCCATACAAGGCCTTTAACAAGCATTTCATTCCCTTCTCCTTATTTTAGCAGAGCACAGACATTGCTCTATGTGAACTTATTGTTAAAATGATTTTCCCTTACATAATTATTATTAATAATATTAATATTGTTCCATCATTAGCATGTGAATACATATACTGTATTTATACTGATCATTTTACTTAAATAGCACCTTTCTGAAACTAGTTTATCAGTTCCATGTGGACAGAGGCCTTTGTCTCTTACCATTGGCTGTTCCGCTAAGAGTGGCCAGTGACTCCTTGGCCCCTTCTGGATGTTGAGGCCTGGATGTCGATATAGTTCAGACGGTCTTTATTGGGTTATTTTTTCCATCTGTTCATCTCAAAGAATGAAATGTGTCTAGCACATGCCTGGCACATGATAAATATTGAGTAAAGTCTATTTTGCAATCTCACTTTTAATTTGAGGAATACACACCTCAGTGCCCTTTCTAGGGTGTTTTCTCATGCTAAATGTGAGGACAGAGGGAAGGACGTAGCAGAACTTTAGTTCTACCCTGGCGCTCTTCTGCTGTCTTTAGGGGTGGTGGGGACATCCGGCGTCTTCCCATGGAATCCACCTTACTTAGCTATGTGGTGGTGGCCAATTCAGCCCTTCTGAGAACCACTCTCCATCTAGAACTCACGTGGTACTTTCTTTAGCTGGTCAGAATCCTTGCCTCCAGCTGTGAGGCAATCAGGTGAGAAATCACTTCCAAAGTTTTTCCTACAGCTTCTTAGCTTGAAGCCATCAAAATATACTTTGTCCTGGCTGTTACACCAAATCAAAGTCCTGGCTGGAGGAGACTTCAGCCTCTCCCTGCCCCAGTGTGGGCTTCCTTCTTTTCCTTTGGCAGCCCATCTAGAGTCTTCGCTACTTTAATTCTTTATCTTTCTTCCAGGCAAGATGCGAGCCTGCGTCTTCTATAATCTGTGTTTCTCCACAATCTGGGTCTGCCTCCCTCTAGGGAGTAGTCTGTCTTTTCTGGCCCAGAGGAAGATGGCATTCTCCTTTTATCTCCAACAAACTAGGATTTAGTCACTGGAAGTTGATTTTTCTTTTGGAAGCCCAATAATCTAGAAATGAATATTCCATTAAAGGTGCTGGTGCAGGCCTGTAACCCTAACACTTTGAGAGACTGAGGCAGGAGGATTGCACGTTCAAGCCCAGCGTGGGCGACTTAAGAGAGATTGTGTTTCAAATAAACAAGAGAGGGCTGAAGATGTAGGTCGGAGAGGTCCTGGATTCAATTTAAAAAGCCACGAAAGTCTCCATCTTCCCAAATGACACTTTATGGGTTCTTTACCGGCTACGTCCTGAGGTGTTTCTGTGACTGGGATGTAGGGACAAAGTCACAGTGTGGCAACAGTTTGGAAAATGAAACTGGATATGGCCAGGGCTTTGCGTTGGTCTCACACGCAGAACCCGATCCCAGCCGCGTAAGTCCAGGCAGGGAGGAGGCAGGCTTTGCAGTGTCGTGGTGTATTCTGCATCCACATCCACGCACATCCGTGTGCCAGACACTGTCAGTGCTTTCCTCATCCTCATCAGTTCTTGTGATGACCCGACGAGGCAGATATTATTATCTCCAATTTTCTCTTGGGGAAACCTAACCGCATCAGGTTAACTTACCCAACATTTCCGAGGTAGCAAATGGTAGAGCCAGGACCCAAACCTAGGCTGGCTGGTTTGGGAATTTCTCTGACAGAGTACAGGAAAATGCGAAGAGTGGCTACGGAATGCAGAATCCCGAGTTTGTCTTTCCTTGGGCATTTTGTCTCCTGCTACGGGGGGCGGGACCCCCATTCTTTGTCCTCTTGCTTGTCTTAAGTTCATTCATCCATGGAAAGGGTAGCCCAGCAAAGAAATAGTTCTGCAAAATCATGGCATGTTTGTGAGTAGCATGGCTCAGGAAAGGCCTTTCTCTGATGATGGGGTGGATCAGGACGTGAAGCTGGTCTTTCGTCCTCCACGTACTACTGTCATATCGATAAGTGGCCTTGACTTTACGTGCCTCAGTTTCCCTGGCTGTTCTGTGAGATTTTCCTCCAGCTGTCATAATCTGTGCGTTCTTAGTCGCTGGTTTGTGTGACCTCGACCCACTCATAGTAACCTCTGTGGTCGATATTTTTTGGCATTCTGACTGGGCCTGTGGCTGAAGGCTTCAGCTGAGGAGTTGAAAGGGGATGGTGGAGAAAGGGACTGGGGGGAGACACGCCCCACAGTTTCTCAATTTGCTGATCTGTGACATATGAGAATGTCAGTTCAGTGCCAACTGAGAGACCATTATGTTGTCGTGGAAAAGCAAAGAGGTAAATTTCGGCATTGGCTGACACTTGGAAACCAGACCCCGCCGCTTACTCACTGGGCCACCATGATCATGTTATTGATTTCGGAGACTGTTTCCTTAAGTAAGAAATGCTGAAGAATGCCTGTTCTGTAGAACACACGCACGCACGCACGCACGCACGTATGTATGTACAGTTGTGGGCAGTTGAAGGGGCAGCCGTAGAGCGAGCGCCGGTGGTCCAGTGTCTAGCACACAGAGCGTTCCGTCCCGTGAGAGAGGGGACACGACATCCTGGGCGGTGCGCGGCGCCCTCTCAACCGTGTGGGACTGAGCGATCAGGACCTGTTCCTTCCAGGTTGCCCTGGCGCCTCTGCGCGGTGCGGGATAGGCGTGATCTGTGAGAACACGCTTTCCCTGGCCGGGTGCTTAGCTCCCCACGCGGCACAGGCACGGCAGACTTCCCAGCGGGGCGTGCCCTGGGAGCCCACGCCCTTCCTCTCCAAGCACAGGGAGAGGACGGGAACACCGCTCTGGGGCAGAGCCGGCCTTCGAGCGCGTGCCCCAGGAAAGCCCCGGCGGGTGCTGGCAGGCTGGGGAGGTCGGCAGCGGGCGGGCGGGAAGGGACCCCAGAGGCAGCGCGCTGGTCGGACCGGACCGCGGACCCGGCGGGGCGGGACCCGAGGCCTGAGTGGCGCAGGCCACCAGCAGCGGGGTGGCAGGCGCGGAGGGGCGGCGCAGCCAGGAGACGGGGGACTGAACCGAGCAGCAGAGATTCCAGAAGTGCGAAGGAGAGAGAGGGGAGGGGACTCGGGGCGGGAAGGGTGGGGGAGAACGGGGAGGCGTGGGAGGAGGCCCAGCCCCACGCCGAGTAAAAGGGCGTGGAAGAGGGACCGCGACGGGCCCAGCAGCGGGTGAGCGGGCAGCGGAGGAGGCGGCCAGGCGCCGGGCGGGCGCGGGAGCTGGCGGGACCCCCGGGAGACCAGCAGGTAAGGCGGCCTGAACTTCCACAGAACGCGAGTCAGTCGCGAGCGCGCCGACCCAGGCGCAGGGGAACCAAGCTTTCCTTCGCCCCGCCTGGGCTGGCCCTGCCCGCCCCCGAGATAGCGAAGTCCGCACGCGCGAAGCTTTAGTGAGGTAGCGGGTACACGACTTTCTCCAGGCACGAGGCGCTGTAGGAATCTCAGTGGGGTCCCTGGGGTCGCCGTCTTCGCCTGCGGAGTCGCAGTGTTCACAGGCGGCTTAGAAGCCGGCCAGGCGTCCGCGCCGAGAACTTTGGCCAGGAGGGAATTGGCCCTTTAAAAATAAAAACGAACACTGTTTTAGGATGGTTCCTCTAGGCATGGAACCTTTGGTGAAACGCGTTCTGCAGCATTTAGGCAGTGTTTTGGTGTGGTTTTTTTCTTCCTAAGGCACGTTGGATGGTTTAAAAATATTCTCTGCTTAGGTTTCCGCAGAGTACCGTGTCCCCACTGTGCAGAGGCTGCGGACGAGAAACCAGGCTGCCTCTGCACACCCAGGTGCGAGGGCTGCCGACCGGAGAGGCAGCCTGGGCAAGGCACCAGGGACTCTCCACCTGGTCCCAGGGAGGCACAGGACCAAGGCCAACGGGCCCGTGTCGGCTCGGCGGCCTCTCTTCCCAGGATGCAGCAGAGGAACCGCGGCTAAGGGCTGAGACGGCCGTGTCTGGCCCGCTGAGTGGTTGTGTGACCTGGTCCGGGACACCCCCGCTTCTCTGCCTAACGGTTTCCTCATCTATGACGTGAGGGGTCCGTCCCTCTGGTTCCGTTTGGAAATACACTGTGCAAGGGTATGTGCGACTCCTTAGGTCCAAGCGCAAGTCAGGTCGCTGAAAACAGACTGCTGCGCGCAGGGATCGCACGTCCGCCGTTGGGCTCCTTGTTTAGCTGTTTTCCCTCTGCTCCCCTGCCCGTGATCCCATCGCAATGGAGGCAGTCCCGGTTCTTACCCCGCCACACATCGCTGCAGTAGGTGTCTCTTGAACAAGGCTCTGGCCACCCAGGATCAGACTAGCTTAGGCACGGGAAGGGCGCATGGGGACGCTGGACAGGGAGTCGGGAGTCACACTCAGGGGCAGCAGAGACCAGACCAAGGCCAGCGTGTCTGCCTGGTTGGCTGGCTGGGGGCATCCCAGCCGGACCTTCACACCAGGCTAAGTGGCCTCCCTCGTCCCCACCCATTGCCCTCAGAGTCCCAGCCCTGCCTGACTCACTGCGCCCTGGGACAAGTCTGAGCCTTCAGCCTTCCTGCCACGTTCCCCAGGGCAGGGAAGCTGTTTGGAGGTTTGCTCCCGTGTCTGTCCCTCCAAGCCCTTTCCTCACTCAGCAGGTGCCACTGAGGAGTCCCAGTGACCACAGTGTGTACTGCAGAGAACACCAACAGGGGCATTC
This sequence comes from Ctenodactylus gundi, assembly GCA_004027205.1. Lineage (NCBI taxonomy): Eukaryota > Metazoa > Chordata > Mammalia > Rodentia > Ctenodactylidae > Ctenodactylus > Ctenodactylus gundi. The sequence goes on from PVKB01006549.1 coordinate 49,759, forward strand.
TTGGGCTTCCGGCTCGAAACCTCTCAACACCCCCTCAGCCTGAACAATGACATTGAGAGAACCACGCCAGTGACGAAGCCCGAGACCCTGGGGGTCCTGACACTGCTCGCTGCCCCGGTCTCCTAACTGCCTCACTTCTATTCCCCTCTTGGTGTTATTTAGCGTAGAGTCAGCCAGATTCTGACTCTACAAGGAACCAGCTTCTCACTGCCCTTGTTTTTGTCCCTTGATAAAAAATTCAGACAGGACACGTACATGGCCATACGGAAATACAGGGAAAGAGTGGATTAAGAGTTACGTTTTCAGGGTGGGAATATAGGTCAGCAGTTAGAGCCCTGAGTCCAATTCCCCACAACCACATAAATCAGGTGTGGTGGCACACACCTCTAATCTCAGCACCAGGAAGACCGAGGCAGGAGAATTGCTGTGAGTTAGGGGTCGGCCTGGGCTATATGGTAAGTTCAGGACCAGCTTGGACTACAAAGTGAGACCCTGCCTCAAAAAAAGGGCACTATCACAAGGGCATCTCACTGGCCTTGAGCCAAGTTTGGATACATTTTTACATACACAAGAGTTAGTTCTGAAGTACAAAGAACGAGGGTAATTATAATGCTTATTAATGGCTTTACTTAGAAGTTACTTTGGATACCAAAATGTCTTCCTCTCCTTTCCAGATGCTCAGTGTTCCCTCAGGAGCCTTAATCATGTGAGACACTTGGGAAAGAAACTTAAGAGAGACAGCTTCTTAATTTGACCAGGTCCCAGCCCAAGGAGGGACAGTGTTTAAGGCTTTTTCTCTTCACAGCATCGCTGGGCCCTGGGCTCTGCTGTGTGTCTTGTCCTGGAGATAGCGGCCGTGTGTCTCTGAGTAGGACAATCAGAAATGCACACAACGTGTGGCTTTAAAATGTCATCATGCTCTGTGTGATTGCTTTGGGTCTGAGGCTTAACAGATGATTATAAATACACATTGAAGATTTTGTTCTTTTACTGAAGCATGCTATTTTAGACCCCTCGTCTTGTCTCTGAGGCCTGCTAATGTCTCAGCATCTGCCTAACATTCCCCTCTCAAGAGCTAGGATCCAAAAATCATTTGGGATATTGGGAAACAGTCATTCTGGCTACTTTCTGATGAGAGGGAACTTTGAGGAAGTTAGGGTCCTCATTCGTGCTGATTTTAAGGCCTTGGAGGGTCATCAAGGGGTCCAATATATGTGGTTGGGTTAGAAAAGTCACAGAACAGGGTGCAAGCGGTCCCCCAAACTGACATGAGGATCCAGGCCCACGCTGCCCACACAATAGGTTTGCTGACTTGCATAGCAGAAAATGCATTTTCAGGACTAGCCATAAGACACTTATTAGGCAGAAATTTAAACTACACACCCAAAGACATAGAGTAGGGGCATTCAGAGAGGAAATGACTGTGTTCTGGAACTGAGAATATTCATGTCTTATGGGATTGGAATTCGGTACTCTATAGAAAAAGTTGGAGTTTGGTCCCTCCCACAAATAGAAAGACAATGCCTCATTTTACAGGTGAAAAGATGCCCCATTTTACAGAGGAAAAGCAAGGAGCCTGTGTATGTTCTGTCCATTCTACAACCCCCTTTCTTTTTCTAAGGTAGGTGAGCTAAGACATTTTGCCTGAAATCATTCTTTGAGCTCCAGAGTCTGGTTAAGATCAGATTTTAGGGTCTGGGGTTATGGGTCAGTGGTTAAAACTCTTGCCCAGCATGTGCCATGCACAAGGCAGGGAGTTGACTTCTAGCTGGGTGCGGTAACCTATGCCTGTAATTCCAGATGGGGGGGGGGGGCGCTGAAGCAGGAAGATTGCTGGGAGTTCAAGGCCAGCTGGGGGAAAAAAGAGAGATCAGACTTCTGATCTTACTTTATTAGCTAGGTTATTTTACAGACTTAAAGTATCTTTAACAAATTTTGCATGTGTTGGGCCAGGAACAAAAGAGGCAAAAGCAAACCAAGAGATAACCGCACGGCGACTTTGTGTCCTGAAGCTGTAGTCTTCTTAAAGTGCAATTTTTAGGGAATGGGGAAGTAGCTCCTCAGTTAAAGCACTTGCCTACAGGCCCTGGCTTCTATTCCCAGCACCACGTAAGCGCTGGGTGGCACGTGCCTATCATCCCAGTACTTAGGTGGCAGAGGCAGAAGGACTGCCATGAGTTCAGGGGCAGCCTAGACGACATGGTGAGCTCAGCACCAGCCTGGACTATAAAGTGAGACCCTGTTAAAAAAAAAAAAGTACAATTTTTAAACCCATGCTTTTTGCCTCCATCCTACCTATGTTATTTCTTGCCTATCCTACCTCATCCCCCGCCTGAGACTTCAATCCTTTCTTTTTAAGGGAAACAGAGAGATCAACAGCCAATCTTCCTATGACCGCTTTAGGTTGGGAGCGCGCTGAACCTGTGCAGCCGGGGTCCAAAGCCTAAAGAAGGCATAAGATAGGGATTTTAGAATGAGTCACTGAAGCCTAAGGCAGAAATTCACATTGCATGAAGTCCCGTAATGCATTAGATAATTTGTAGAGTTGTCAGGAACACACATATGACAGTTAGTTTAAATAGCACAGGTAAGCACCAGCTGGATAAGTCTGGAAGATATAAATTTTAAATGTGTTTAACAAACAGGGGTCAAAAAATAGAAAGTAGAACAGTGAATAACTTTAATGTTAACCTCTATTGCCTCGAGATGCTTACTCAACTGTAACCTGTGAAGTATAAGAGAGTATGCAGATTGCTTTTTATTTTATTATGGAGAAGTCCATTTTTTGCAACTTTACTTATAACAATGACCAGGGAATACACTAATATCTGTGTTTTGACATGCATCCCCTGGGCCACTGAAATTCTTACTACAGGACTCAGAACCTGGATTCTGGCTCTGTTTCATCAACCTAAAAAAGTTTTCTGTGACTGGCTCTGAATAACAATATACAAAGCCTAAGATGAATAACAGAATTAATTTATGATACAAAAATAACTATGTTTAGTAGCTATACTATAAGGGTATTTTTGTCCTATAGGCAGACCTATACATGAAGTTGAATCACTGCCCAAGGCAGACTGTAATGTATGTTAATAATAACATAACGATAATATCTTAAGTTAGTCTGAAAAACACACTCTGGAAAGTCTTGGTTAGCCTTTTGCTGATAACATTATTAATACTTCTGGATATACTTTTCTGCTGGGTGTTAAGACCAAGTCAATGTGAGCCCTGTATTAATAAAAATTATTTATCTATACAATTTGTATCAAGGTCAGCTAACATGCCTCAGGTTACTTTTGGGAAACAGTTGAGGGACCTATTAGCTCCTTTCTAAAATTCCTCTACCAGCTGTCTCACCTGCCAGGATGTGTCATGACTTTCCATGAAAACATGAGAACGTTTTCTTTAGTGACCCTCCTTTTTGCAGAATGCACATTGCTGGACTCTTGTCCTCTGGGACCTAACGATCTCCTTTGTTAGGAAGTTGGTGACTCACCAGAGTTGCAGGGCCTTTCTTCAGAGGGGCTCCCAGCATGCCCTGGGTCCTCCCTCACTGATGTTGGAGTGTTGGCTATAGTCCTGGCTGTCCTCGTAGTCCTGTTATCCTCTTAAGTTATGCTCTCCAAGACACAGCTGCGGAGCGTCAAGATCAGTTACATTAGTCTTGAAGTAGTAGCAATGGATCTTAATCCTAGATATTCTAAGTCCTTTGGATATGCGGACACTTTAAACATAAAGTGTGCCCAGGGAATGGCTATCTCTTCTGTTAATTATGGTCAACATTATTATTTTACCTGTCCTGTAGGTGGCTTTTCGTCTTAGCATACCGTTTAGGATGGTTTGTAGAAGTCATACTCCTGCAGACTGTTAACAGATTAAGTTATAAAGTTTTACAAGAAAAATGCCAAATAAAACAAAAGAGCAAACATAACATTTTAGGTTAATAATTATGATGATTTTTATACTAACTCTATTAGACTTCTTTTTATTATCGCTCTAAAAATAAATCTAAATTTTCATTTTAATGTAAAATAACATCAATCCTAAGTTACCTTTATCGAGTTATAAAACATTAGAGAACATAGATAAATCTTCAACTAGATTTGTAATTCTTAATAAAGTCTTAACTAGCTTTGTTTATAAATGTATTCTTTAGATCACTAATATACAACCATTTATTTATTGCAGCAGTACTGTGTAGGGTGCAGTGTTTAGGCAAATATAATTAAAAGAACACAATTAGAAATATGTAAGTGTGCTTAATGTGCCAATAAGTTAGCATCACAGCTATGTAAGTCTTTTGTATACTGACTTAGCTTTTACTCTTAAGGCAAATTTTTAAAATCTTCACTTCAGTGTCATAGCTATATTTAATAGACCTACAAACATTAATTTTAACTCTATGTATTTAGACATAGCTCAGATTCAGAGTATTTTTTCTCAGATGTACACCCATCCTTATCCCATATATATATATATATGGTATGCTATTATCTATAATTTTAGGTTAACAGTTGTTCACTTAGCCAGCCATAGATAAACTACTGCGAAGACTTTATAAGCCAACATTTAAATAAACCTTAACTCTCTTTAAAAACTCAAGTTTCCTTTAAAGTTAATTAAAAGCCTAGCAGCAGAAAACAGAAGAAATTACCTCCATTTCCTTTACAATTTAGTTTCTGTAAATTTTTACTAAGGGCAGAACAATATCAAAAGAAATGTTATACATAAATAGTTTATGACAGCATATTTAACAGACCCAACTTTAAAAAAACCTTTAGAAGATACTTGAATTTATTTAGCAACTGATGACTCAGGTTATTGTGAACATTTATAAGCATTGATCCCTTTTATATTTACTTAACAATTACTTAAGATTACTTATGAGAAGCAAGATATGAGAATAGCGTAGCTAGCAAAGAAAAATCCTAAAAGTCTTTGTTCTTGAAATATAGAAAGTAATGGCACTGTACCTGAAATGTTAACAGAGATAAATAGTATGCCAGCTGGTCAACAACCTAAGCAAAAGCTGTGTCAGTATTGTAAAGACATTCTTGTTTCTGCCTTTCTGACCAACTTAAGAGTCATGAAAGACTCATACCTAAGTCATGAAAGACACCTCAGCTCACTAGTGAGCCTTATCTTATCTAGGTAAGTTGGACTCAGCAGCGTACAGAACGTCTGTGTTTCAAAGGAGCTCAAAAAATAATTCCAATTAGAGCTTAAAATATAAAGAAAAAATGTTGACTTTTTAAAAAATCCTGTTTAACGCAATCCCAATATCAAGAAATAACGAAAGATGCCCCCACTCAGGATCAGACAAACGCCTGTCCTACAGGCGCCAAGGTCAGGGCTGGAGGCCCGCCGTAACTCTGCCTTGAGGCCAGAATGCCCAGTTTGCCCTGACTCTCCCCTGGGTTTAAGTTGAATGTTGTTCAACTTTCCCATGAAATATTAATTAGCACCTTTTTATTTCTATGTAAATCATAGCAGGATTTTTTTCTAATGCTTCAGTTATGTTAACATCATAGAGTTAAACCAAAAAGAGTCAGAAAGGTAAGCGGGAGAAGCGTTGCAGATTCCCTGCTTGTACAGCCAATTTGGTGGCCTTATCTTTTTACTCTTACTTAGAGAAATACATTAAAAAAACTTTTCTGTGGTTTAAACTGGCCCCATTTGTAAAAAGCAATATGGAGGCGCCATTCTGGGAATAGACACTGAGCTGCCCATCTAGTAAGATGCATTGTGTGTCTTAAGAAAAAACCTCTGGTGTATTTCTGAAGAGAAATATAAAAGGAAAAGAAAGAAGACAGGGTCTTCCTTGGACCTTCTGACTCAGGGCAGACATCACGTCTGTCCCAGTGGCACCCCAAGGCTTGCAGGGCGAGGCAGGCCTGGCCTCGTTTCCTGGAGCCATGCCCAGGTCAGCCTCAGCCACCTCTCAGTCAGACCGCACCTGCAGCTTGTCCCACCTCCCTGGAGCCAGACTGCACATGCAGCCTGCTCCCCGGTTCCTCAGACCAGGCCCGGACCCAGGCTTACCCATCCCCAGACCAAGCCTAGTCCTGCGCAAGTTTCTGTCCTCACTGATCAGGCGCCTCTGGCTGGCTACACAGAAATCACTTTCCTCACTGCGTTACACCCTGCGGAAGCAAGCCCTCGTGCCGGCACACAACCGCCTTCAGGCCCTGAGCTTGCATCTTTCACAGCAGATCTGAAAGGCAGAAGGACCCGACACAACAGCTGGGTTTTATTCAAGTCATCCAGGGATTTATCACCTATGTAAAAACGTATGGGGAGTGAAGTCTAGAGATGCCACTTAGCAACTCTGAAGCACATACTGTTTTAGATACAGAGATAAACTTCAGGCTAAATTTATCATGAGGAACAAAATCAAACAAGTTGGAGGGAGGGTAGAAGCAGACATTAAATAGAGAACTCAGTAAGACCCCAGGTGACTGCTGTGGGAATCACGAGGCTCTAGAACCGTAACTGCTGCGGGGACACAGCTGACGGCCCCTGCAGAGCACTGCCCCGGGCCTGGCTGCACCACTCCCCCCTCATGGGCTGCGGCCCCTGCAGCGGTGGTGGCAGGCGCCCTGCACAGCCCCTGCCCTGGCGTGGTGGTGACAGCTGGGGGGATTCTTGCACCCCTCCTCATAGAGTGGTGCCGCTGCTGGCCTAAGGCAGGAAGTCGGCCCCACTGCTGCCAGCAGCCTGGACAGAACCTGGCGCCTTCCTTTCCCACCCCATCGGGCAGAGCACGTGTTCCCTGGGGCCATGAGGAAAACTTGAGCTCCTTCTTATGCCGTTATCCCTCGTTTTCCCCTAGTTCCCTTGCTAATGTGAAAATGAGAAGATGGGTTTGCACCCAAGCCTCAGTCCTGAGGCCTCCGTGACATCCTTTGCGGCTGCTGACTTGTAGCACAGAAAGAGTATTTTCAGGACTAGTCAGAAAGAATCTAAGGAGAGATTTATTAGGCAGAAATTTAAAGTACACAAAGACATAGTGCACAGGCGTTCTAGAGCTGGGAATACTTACATCTTTCGGGAGGTGGAAATCTGCACTCTGCAGACAGCTGGGGTTTGGTCCCTTCCCTTCCACGGGTGGAAAGCCAATACCTTTTTTCACAGGTGAAATGATGGCCTATTTTTCAGAAGAAGACCAGGGGTTTAGTGTTCCCTTCCATCCAGGCTACAGTTCTCCTTTTTATTTTTTAAGGTAGATGAACGAAGATGTTTTGCCTAAAAACATTTTTGAGCTCCCCGAATCTGCTTAAATCCAACTTCTAAGCTTTATGAATTAAGTTAATTTATAGACTTAATGTGTCTTAAAGCAATTTTGACGTGTTGGGCCACATAAAAAAGGAGAAGCACGAACGAAGCAAGGGGCAACCTTGGGTGGTTCTGCGTCCTGAAGTTGCAGTCTTCCTAGAAGTACAATTTTTAAAATTATGATTTTTTCTCCTTTCTCCTTATCATATTTCTAATGAATCCTACCTCGAGATTGGTGCAGGGCCATCTGAAGACAGACTGACTATAAACAAGAAGAAATAAAATTTAGGAGACCGTTTTTTATGTCAGGCACCAGTATACGGATTATAAGAACATAGTGTGATGGTTATAAATAATTTTTCCCAAGTTGGTCCAGAGAGCTGGGCTCATACCATTTTGCAAAGCTAGGACTGGGATCTGCATGGCCTGGCCTTGTTGCTTATGTCCTTCCTATAAGGAAGACTAGGGACAAATAACTTATTAGCAATAGTTTACCAAGAAGATGGCAGGTGAAGTGCCTAGACCCAGTTTTCTGAGGCCTCTTCTAGGCACAGGCAGGTGAGTTTTCATCCCCATAAAGCAGATATGAACTGACAAATAATTATAATTAAAGTATTAATTTAGAGAAGAGAATATTCAAGGCAGAGCATGGACAGCAAGACATTTACTTAACTGAAGTACGCTTAAACAGGTATTTTAAGTCTCCCATTGGTTGGCTTTTTCAGAATGGCAAGGTCCCTAGGGAGAGGGTTTTTTTTTTTTTTTTTTCAGGTTTTACTTGGGAATGATGGATCTAGCTGGCAACTTCTGGAACCTGGATAACAAACAGTAGGCCCCCACACAATACCATCACGACACTATCTCGTTAGTGGGTTACTCCACTTAAACAGGTACTAGATATGTTTGTGAAAATCTAATTGCCTTTCCTTCTTTCTTTCTTTCTTTCTTTCTTTCTTTCTTTCTTTCTTTCTTCCTTTCTTTCTTTCTTTATTGTGATGGAATCTTACTCTGTAGTCCAGGCTGGCCTTAAACACGCAGCAATCCTACTTCTTCAACCTCCTGAGTCTTGGATTTACGGGTGTGTGCCACCATCCTAATTGTTTTCAATGCAGAAATGCTATTCCAGTTGTATCCTAAAAGTCATATTAACAACAGCAAGAAATATTTTAGGATTGTGAAGTAATAAAGCTCATTAGAATAAAAGACAAGAGTCTGGGAACCAATAAGACCCTTTACGCTCAAACAGAGAAGTCCCTGGATAAGGAGTCTAGATAGATTTCAAAGTAATTTAATTTTTTTCCCTAAAAGAACAGAAGTGGCTATGGCTTTAATATATTTTAGCCAGTAGACCACACACAAGGACCCACAGCAGACAGTAGCCTATTAACCCTAGGAAAGGTCAAAGTTGTTTTTAGGGCTAAGGTTGGAAGGGCTCAGATGGCCGGTGCGCTGCCTGCTGAAAGAGTACAATGCCCTGGGGATAAAATAAATCCTAAGTCGTAAATTTGGGGGGGGGGGTGCAATATTAAGCCGTAGACTTTGAGACTCAGTATCCCTGTCAGTCAAAATTTTAAAGTCTCAACTACGTGATCTCAAACCTCTGTTAGAGAAGGAGGATAAGATTATGCACGTACAGTGTGATCATCCCAGTTGTCAAAGTCAGGTCACTTTTTTTTTTTTTTTTTTTTTTTTTTTTTTT
>PVKB01006550.1:0-50506 GCA_004027205.1 Ctenodactylus gundi
AGGGGTCAGAGGTCAGTATTTCTGCCCCCACCCCCCCACCCTGCAGCTTTCCTTCCTTTCACTCACCTGCTCAGCTCCTCCTTTCCCAGCAGCGTCCACTCTTCCTCCCACTGGGGGAGACGGAAGCAAGGTCGGGGGAGAGGAAATGTGAGAGGGACACCAGGAGAAGGCAGGGCAATAGGCAAGAGATTAAGGAGAGACGAGGACCAGCTCGGCACTCAGAGCACTTGCCTAGCAGGCACAAGGCTCTGGGTTTGATTCCCCAGCGACACATCAGCTAGGCACAGTGGCACACGCCTATAAATTACAGCACTCAGGAGGCTGAGCCAGGAGGATGGCTGTGAGCCCAGAGCCAGCCTGGGCTACACAGTGAGAGGCGTCTGAACTACAGAGTGAGACCTTGTCTCAAAAAAGAGAGCAAGGGGCAAGAGAGAGCAGATTAGTGAGAGACAGAGAGAGACAGTGAGGGACAAGGAGATGGGAAATTAGAGGCAGAGAGGGAGAAAGGCTAGAGAGAGAGAGGACAAGGCACAGAAAGGGGTGCGGTGGGAAGAGGACAGCCACCAAAGGTGGCAGACAGTGCACAGCTGAGCAGAAGGGTGCGGGTGGGGAGGGGGCTCCTGTCCACACCAGGCCCACCCTCTAGAAAGGTGTGGTCACTCTGCCACCTTCTGGCCAGCTATCCAAAAGAACTCAGCTCCACAAGGAGCCCCAGCCCCCAGATCCCTACATGGCACAGGCAGCTTAGAAGCCAACTTGAGGGGCTCAAAGAGCACCTGAGCCCTTGCCTGCACTCCTGCACCCTCCACCGCCCCACACAGCCTACCCCTCACCGGCTCATTTAGTGGGTCTGTTTCCTTCCTGCGCGGGGCGCCAAATTTCACCTGGTGAACTGAGGGGCCCAGAACAGAGGGGTTAAGGGACCATAGCCGCAGGACTCCTCCCTCCCTCGTCCACACACACACAGCCCTGCAGGACTCACACTGGATCTCGGAGGGGGTCCTTTCTGCCAGGCTGTGTAGCCCCCGGGAATGAATGGTGTCTGGAAACATGTCGTAGGTCTAAAGGACAGAAACAGTGGACTCACATCCCACCCGCCCCAGGGCCAGGAGCTCCTTGAGGAGCTTCCTGGGGATCACGAAGAGTGTGCTCTGCTTTATGACAACCCTTTGATGTTGAGATGAGATGCCACCCTTAGCCAGGTCCAGCATTCTGGGAGGCAGAGGCAGGAGGATTCCAATTCTGGGGGGGTTGGGTAGGGACAAGGTCTTGCTCCGTATTCCAGGCAGCTCCTAAACTCACTATGTAGCTCAGGCTGGTCTCAAACCCTTGACAATCCTCCTGCCTCAGCCTCCTAAGTGCTGGGATTACAGGTGTGTAACACCACACTCAGTTTATGTGGTGCTGGGGAATCCAACCCAGGAGTTACACTTGCTAGGTAAGCTCTCTAACTGCTGAGTTTTGCCACCAGCCCAGGGGGATTCCAATTTTGAGCCCAGCCTGAGTACCTTAAGAAGACCATGTCTCAAAATCAAAACTAAAAATGGGCTGTGGCTATAGTTCAGTGTGAAGGCCCTGGGTTCAATCCCAGGATCACTGAAAACAAAAACAAAACCTTCATTTCACAGATGAGAAAACCGGCACAGAAATGTCAAATAACTTGCCAAAAATCACACAGCAAGAAAACAGCTTAGTCAGGACTGGAGAAATGGCTCAGAGGTTAAAGCATTTGCCTAGCAAGTACTAAAGTACTTGAGCTCGATTCCCCAGCACCACATAAACTGGGTATGGTGGTGTATGCCCAGTAATCCCAGCACTTGGGAGGCTGAAACAGGAGGGTTGCCTTGAGTCCAAGGCCAGCCTGGACTCCACAGTGCGTTCAGGACCAGCCTGGGCTACAGAGTGAGACCCTGTCTCAAAAAAAAAAAAAAAGAAAGAAAGAAAGAAAGAAAGAAAGAAAGAAGGAAAGAAAGAAAGAAAGAAAATGGCCTAGTCATGGTCATGGTCAGCTTAGTCATGGTCGTGGTCAGCCCATGGTTCCTTGGGAACCATGGAGTTATAGGGAAGTGAGACCCAGTTCAAGAAAGTCTCCTGACAGGGAGGCTCAAGTGGAAGGAAGCCCTGCACTGGGGCTGGAATCACCCAAGTCAAAGGGGCCGCGGCCTGTGCCATCTCTAGGCTCCTCCCTGCCAAGGCCCTCTCCCAGCACCCTCCTTACCTCCAGGTCACAGTCTTCAGGGGACGGGATTCCCAGGTGGGGGTCACTGGCCTTGTCTAGGAGCTGGGTGAGGAGGGACCGAGGGAGCTGCTGTGCCGTGAATGGGTGCTAGAGGAGGGAGGGGTCATCAGCTGGCCTCTGTCTTCCAGACCCCACTTTTGAGCATCAAGCCCCAATCCTCCTGTCCCCACTTCCCACCTGCAAAAGCTTCTCAGCTGTTGGCCTCTTCTTGGGGTTCTTGGTCAGTGCCAGCTTCAGAAAGTGGTGGAAATTCTGGGTCCTAGTGGGCACAAGAGCCACCCCACCTAGTCCTGGTCTACAGATCGGCTCTGTCGTTGCTCCAGGACTCCCCTGGGCCCACCCAGGAAGGAGCCAGCCCAAGTAATGCTGCTGTTGCAATCTGCCATCCTTCCCTGTTCACATGGGGTCCAGCCCCTCCCTCCGAGAGTCTCTAGAGGATTGGAAGGGAGGCTTTGATGCCTCACCCTGGGGGTCAGCAGGTGGCTCTTCCTCCCAGGGGCCTGGCTGAAAAAGGGGGGCCCAGCAGGTGGCACAGGTTCTCACCAGCGTGTCTTGTCTCGAAGCTTGGGTGGTTGGAAGCTGCTCTTTGACATAAGCATTAGGGCCCTGTGGAGGGGTGTCAGGTTAAGTAAGGGTCGAGGGTCAGCAGGGCAAGGGTCAGGCCAAGGGGCATGTCTTAGACTGACCTCATGGGATGCAGATGGAAGAGAGGAGGCTGCAGCTCGCCCAGCTCAATGGCAGTGATGCCTAGGGCCCAGATGTCACACAGCTCATTGTAGCCACCCTTGCGCTCCACAGCGGCCACCTCTGGAGCCATCCTAGAGGTAGGACCACAGGTGGGATGGCTAGGTTCTCCACCTAAGGCCCTGCCCCTTTACTCAAAGCTCAGCCTCACCAGTATGGAGTTCCAATGAAAGACTTCCTCTTGGCCACAGATGCTGTCAGCTCCCCTGACACCCCAAAGTCAGCTGCAGGAAAAAGAGCTCTTCAGCCCTTGGGCCCTGCTCACCATCCTACCCTTAGGGCTTGGGCTCAGGATGCACCTGGCAGGGTGACAATGGGCCCAAGACCAAGCCAAGTTCCTCTGCTGGGAGGGTCAACCACCTTCTATCCCAGAGGGCCTGGTCCTACATGTGATTCTACCCAAACTCAATCTCATCCAATTTCCAGCAGGAAAGGAATATTGCTGCATCTTCTGAATGGGAAAACTGAGGCTGAGGCTACCCACTTGGGTGAAGTGACTTATCCAAGGACCTGCTGGGCATGAGGCCACATTCTCTCTGAGGCTTCCAAAGCCCCACAGAACCCTCCCCCAGATTGTGTCCCCAGCTACTGACCTAGCTTGACATCACCCTGAAGAGTGAGGAGAAGGTTGGCTCCCTGTGGAAATGAGAGAGATACCAGAGTGGCCCCGAGCTGTCTCCTCCCTTGTGCCATGCCCTTGGCCAATGCCTACCTTGATGTCTCGGTGCATCTTCCCCTGAGAATGCAAGTGGTGGAGTCCCTGGGGACAAAGAAGAGTCCCTAAGGGCAGAGCCTAACACCAGCCCCCCTGCTGAGCCCCTTCTCAGGACCTGGGCCCCCCACCCAAGCCACTTCCTCCTCCCCTCTCCCCAAACAGGAAGTGACTAAACCAAGAGGGAAACGGGCAGCTTCCGGCACCAGGGCTGGGCCCCTTCTCCTAGGACCCCAGCCCTGCCTGAGGCACTCTCCCTCATCTGGAGCGACAGCTGGACATTGGACTCTAGGCCCTAGCTCTGGAGATTTGATGTAGCTGATGAGCCTGTTACCTTCAGTGCTTCTCGGCAGACATAGGCAATCTGTTGCTCCTCCAGGGGCCCGGTGGCTTAAATAGAGAAATGAGAGCTGGTAGGGGGTCTGGGACACCTGCTGGCTCTCCCCAGCCACCGTGAACTGCGGGAGCCGGCAAAGCAGCAGGCATTCCATATTCCTCCCAGCACAACCTGGGATTCCAAGTCCAGAGGAGGACAGCATTTCTCTCAAGGTCACACAGCCAATCAGGAGTGGAGAGAAGCCCAAACCCAGCCCAGACTCTTCCCTCCCGTCCTCATTTTAGGGGATGGAGGTAGTAGGTATGGCCGTCTGCACTGAAGCCTGGTCCTCACCGTGGTAAATCTCCTGCAGGGACCCCCCTCCACAGAACTCCATGCAGATCCACAAGCGGTCATTCCTGGGGACAACACAGAGCTGGGGTGGGTATAGTGGAGGCCAGATAGGGGCTGCAGGTGCACGTAGATAAAGTAATCTCACCTGAGGTAGCTGCCAATATAAGCCACCACGTTGGGGTGGTGGCACTCACGGAGGATGGTGATTTCCTGCTGGAGGGAGCTGATGTCGTCCCCTAAGGAGCACAAGACATCATTCCGGGAAGCAATAGGAGTTGCTCTGACTCAGTGCCCCCATCGGCAAAATGGGCTAAGGCTGCCTCCCTCCAGGTCAGACAGGTGCCAGGCTACAGTTTCTCCTGGGGCTTGCTCCTCTGGGATGGAGAAATGTCAACTCTCCGCCCCCAGCAGTGTACCCGCCGGCGCGGTTTACCTCACTCATGCGCAGAGGCCCCGCCCGAGCCCTCACCTGGGTCTAGCTTGACGATCTTAACGGCGGCCAGTTCGGACGTGACCGTGTCCCGGGCCTGCGGGGCAGAGTGGGTGACACGGGATGAGTAGGGGTCTGGGCTGGTGGGGCGCGAGCTGGCACCCTCCTCCTCACGTTCCCGTGCGTCCTGCCGCCCGGCGCACCTTGTAGACGTCGCCATAGGTCCCTGCCCCCACGCGCTGCAGCAGCTCGAAGCGGTCCCGCGGATCCAGCAGCGACACATCCCGCAGCAGCGCCATGGCCCGGCGCCGGGCAGGCGCGAGCTGCGGAGCCGGCGCGGGGCGACGCGGCGCGGGGCGGGGCGGGCGCCAGTAGAGGCCGCGGGGGCGGGGCCGGGCTTGGGGCCAGGTTGGGTAGGTCCCACGCCCGGCCGGGAGGAGGCGCCCGTGGGACAGGCCCTCGGCGGGCGCGGGGAATTCCCTCTGCCCGAACCGAGCTCAGGTCCGTCCCAGCCACTAGTTCCTTGGACTCTACAGGTAGGGAGCGCAAAGCCCAGAGGCAGAAACAAGAAGAGACGTTCCACTCCCCACCCTGTCACCCACCAGTATCCAGATGAAACAAAAACATATTTTTAAACAAAATGTATTCATCTTCATTGCAACTGAAAAATAAATCTATGTACAAAACAGGAAGAGAACAGGCTCCCCTCGTCTACTCCCACCCAGCTGCATATTTCCTTCCATATCCCACGAGATAGGACGGCCCCGGGGAGGCTCCCCGAGGATCTGAGCCAGCCTGATCAGGAAGGGGGCGGGCTCCGCGCCCGGAGTCTGGGCGTAGAGGAAGCTCACGTTTACAATTTCTGGCTGTGGGTCTGAGGTTCTTGGGTGGGGGTCAGAGATTAGACTCCTAAGGAATAGAACTCTAAACTGTAAAAATGGACTCCTGCGGGGCTGAGAGCGCTCCTCCGCTCCTGGGCTGAAGCCGAACTTGTGATCCTCGGTTTAAAGAGGAAGCCTCTGTCCCAAAACTGGGAGGAGGCCTGACACATCCCGGTCTGGCCTAGGGTTTACTCTTTCTTTCCGAAGTGGGACCCGAGTTTCAAGGGACTGGACCTGTAATGAGTGGCCACCTGAGCCTAGTGTGGAGTTCCAACTAGCCACGTAGTACTCTGAACATGGGACCGGCCAGGGTTCTGAGCCGGGAGAGTTCGGAGACTGCAGGACAGGGGGCGGCGCGGCCGGGCTGGGAGTTAGCCCTGGCACGTCAAAGACCCTTGCGCTGACGCTTGAGAAAAGAAAGCGTGTAGTCGCTGGGGGCGGACACCTTCTGCTTTTTCATCTGCACCTGGGACTGCGCCGTGAGCTGCAGCTTGATGGCGCTGGAGTTGATCTTGGTGGCCACCAGCAGCTCCTTCATGCCCTTCATCTTCTCGCTCTGGAACGTGAGCACGGGGCCGTCGGGCGGTGGCGACGCAGCAGGCGCGGGCGCCTGAGTCGAGCTGCCAACTTCAGGGCCCCGGGCGCTGCCCGGGGCTGCTCCCGGGGGCTTCCGCACCGGTCCAGCAGCTGCACCCTGGACTGGGCCTGGGCCCTTGTCTAGAGCCGGCTTCTTGGGCGGCGGCGGCTCCTCGGGCTTGGACTCCCTCCGTGGGCCACGCCGCCGGCCTTCCCGGGCTTCCTCGCCCCAGGGCTCCTCGGCCTCTGCTGCCTCCGTGTCCCGGCTCACAATGTGCACCTTCTGCCGCACCTGGGCCAGGAGGGGGAAGTCAGCCAAGGGAATGGGTACAGGCATTGGTTAAACCTCCATGTTGGGTGTGGTGGCACATGCCTTTAATTCCAGCCCTTGGTAGGCTCAGGTAGTAGGATTGGCCTCAGGACCAGCTTGGACTATAGTGTGAGACCCTGTCACCAAACAACAAAAAAAGAAAAAATCTCCAGGGCCCAGCGGCAGCCATCCCATCTCAAAAGTCTCATTCTCATCAATACCCAAAGACCTCTAAGCAGATGAGATGACAGAGGTCTGACTGCCTGGTGGCTACTGTTCACCACTTGTAGGCCCAGCCCTACTCCCTCTCACCTGTCCCTCAAAGCGGCCTAGAGACTGCACAAGGAAAGTGGCCCAGCCCACGTGTAGCACAGGTGTGGGGCTGCCTTCTTCCCATTTGCAGATGCCATCATAGAAGCGCAGCAGGTGGGCGAAGCACTCGGGGTCCTGGAGGGCAGATCCCTGACTCTGAGTGCCCTGAGTGAGCATGGGGGAGGGAAGGCACAGGTCAGACTCCTTCACAAAGCACAGACCAGGCTGTCACCTAGAAAAGCCCTGGCCACAAAGGTGAGCATGGGTCAAGAGCATGCTTAGAACCTTTTCTAAAGCCAGGATGGAAGGTAGGGACCATCAATGACCTCCACCCTACCCCGAGGATGCTGGCCATGAGACGGTTGTACAACCCATTTACCTGAACATACAGAATGGAAACCTCTAAAACACCCCATTTTCCTTATGTCCAGGCTTAAGGCCTTGGCTATGGCAAGAGGACACAGCCCCTTTCCTTGGCCAACTTCCACATGCAATCCCCAGTCTCATATCCTATGGCAGAGCCCGGTCTGGGTGAGAGGTGAACACCAGTGATATGCAATCCTTCACCTGTGTCTGCTCCCCTGGCCGCTCCTCGCCTGCCTCCAGGAGGCTGGCTGCCTCTTTCAGTAGGTTGGGGATAACATCATTGGCCACTTCAAAGAACTCCTTGTAGATCTCCTCATCCTCTCGACAATAGTTGTAGCTGTGAGAGCAGGGAGGGTGTGGGCTTACAGCCACGGGAGGTAGCCCCCGGGAGCAGGGGCCTAGGTTTCTCTTCCCTGGGCATCCCATGGGCTGGGTGAATTGGCTGGGGGTCCTTGATCCTCCCAGATGATGTCATCTGTGTCAATCCAGAACAGGAGTCAGGCAGGCCTGGGTGAAAGCCCCACTGCTGGACGACAGTGATCAGAAACTGGGAGGAGCAGAGAGGGAGGGAAAGGCCTAAGGCTCGAATCCTAGGTTCCTACCTCCTAGTTATTGAGGCCTTGGCTGCCTAGGGACTGGATGGGTATGGGACAGAGCTTGGGACCTATGTCTCACTCTTGGATTACAGTGGTTCAAAATGGGTGGAGGGAGAGGAAAGGACAGGAGATCCTCACTCCTGGATGACAGTGGCAGTGTCGGCCCAGGCCTGCAGGGCTTCGCGCACATTGCGGTTGCGACAGTGGTAGCCGGCCAGGTACATGTAGGGGTAGATGTGCTCATCGCGGTAGTAGGTCTTGGCTGAGGCAATGCCCTGGAGGATGGGGCAGAGGAGCCTCAGGAAGTCAGCTCCCAGCTGCTGGGGCTGGCAGGAGTGCCCCATCAAGTCCCATCCAGAAGGGTGAAACAAAGCTCCCAAAGAGTCCTCCCACCTCCAATCCCACTTCCTCTCCTTGCTAGCCTCTACTAAGTGTTCTTTGGAGGTCTACAGGGCTACTTGCTGAGGCAGGGGCAGACTACAGAGGCAAGTGTTCCCGAAGAAGAAGCCTAGGCAGGCCCACCCCCCAAGTCCAGGGCAGGTTTCTTTCCCAGGGTTTCCCACACTCTTCTACAGAAACATCAAGCCCACTGCCTACTCCCACTAAGTTAACATCCCTCCTGATGGTTCCCACCAAATCTGTCCTGTTATCCACCAAAGAATGGTCAAAGACAACAGGAAGTTCAGGACTTGGGGAACATATGCAGGTCCTACCAATCCTAGGCTGGGGAACCCAGGGGATCCCTTGAATAACCCTGACTACATTGATTATGTACACAGATGATAACTCCCCAAAACAAAAAGTTCCTCTCACTTGACCCTTCCCTGTCCCCAAAAAGAAACAACTGGGTCCTCTGTGGACCCCCTCCTGAGATGCTCTCACCTTGTGATAGAGGGTAAGTGGGTCTGGCCGGCCAGGGGTGGGCTCCAGTTCCTCCAGATCTGCCAGGTTCCCCAGTGCCATGGGGTACCTGGGAAAGGATTATAAGTTCAGGGTGCCTCCAATGCTCACCCCACCCCTGCAACCCCTGTTCAAGACACACTTTCCCTTACTGACCTTTCCAGATGTCCCAAGTCATAGAGCAGCCACAGTAGCTTCTAGAGGCCAAAGAAGAAAGTTATAAGCTGGGAGAGAGGCAGGCCTGGGTATAGACCTTTTACCCTAGCACTCTCAGAGGGAGGAGGATTCCAAATTTGAGCTCAACCTGGCAACCTGGGCAACTGAGTGACTTAGTGAGACCCTGTCCAAAAAAAATGCTGCAGGAGAAATACCTCTCACTTAGGAAGTTGCGAAGATAAAGCTCAGGAAGGGAAGACACCCCTGTCTAGGATCCCAGAGCAAATCAACACAGCAGCCTGTCATCGTGAGGGCCCAGCCTGTCCTACAGGTATACCTGCTGCAGCTGCAGCAGCTCCAGGGAGTCTGTGTGCAAGTCGATGGAAGGGTTGATGGCACACACCATGAATGCTACCTCCATCTTGCGGTCACAGCGCATATATGATCCTTTCAGGTACAGCCAGCTCTTCAAAAAGAACAAGTCCAGGTGACTCATGATGGCCACCCTGTGCCTGCCTCAGGGAACAACAGCAGGGAAAGGGCTCATCTCCGTTCACCTCCTGAAATATATAGGTGGTGACGAGAAGAGGGAACATGACCCAGGGAAGCAGAGTCCCAAGGATTGTCTGTCTGGGCTAGAACATGAAGGAGACAAGGTTTGGGAGGGGCACAATACCCGCTCAGCCACACCCGCGTTGACCGTCTGGCCTCTGCGGTCCTCGTTGCCTTTGCCATGCCAGGTGACCTCAGCTGTCTGCTCACCATTGGGCCCAAATACTACCCAGGCATGATCCTCAGACAGGGCCAAGTGGACATCCCGCAGGCCCAGAGCCTGGCAGGCCCCCACCACTGCAAAGGCCACACCCGAGCTGTCCAGTTTAGTGCCTGTGGAAATTGAAGGTAATGAACCAGTGTTCTCTAGGCTTTTGCGATGGCCCCTCCCACAGCCCCCAAGCCAGTGTCAGAGCCTACCCACCATCCCTGTCCACACTCCCCGTTCCCAACCTCTCCGTCATTTACACACACATACACCCTGCCCTCATCCTCAGCACGAGGTCTTTCTAGATCTCCCATATCTCAACCCAGCCTTCTACTCTGTCCCTTCCCTTTCTACAGCTATGCTATTATGCTTTTATTAAACTATGCATTTCTCGGTCTTATTGCACCTACAGCACCCTGACCAAAACTCCTTCACACAGCCACCAACGGGAACTCCTAGTTTATCTCTGCACTCTTCCTGCTAAGCTCAGAAGTAGCCTCAAAATTCCTGCTCAATATGGCACCAGGACACGACCACATCAACTGGGCTCAGCACAAAGACGCTCTGTGCAAGGCTTGGACTTCAGCTTACTGAGGTCCGTGGCCTGTTGCCTTTCAAGACACCTTCATTCATAGATATTTCATTTAACTATCCCAAATGTAGCCCTCTTTTGTCTTCTCATCATTCCAAATCTACTGTACCTTCTGTTCCTCATTGTCATAACTGAGGGCAGAGGGCAGGTTAACAGATTTTCTTTTTTTTTGAGACAGGGTCCTGTTCCATAGACCAGGCTGGTCCCGAACTCACTATGGAGTCCTGGTTGGCCTTGGACTCACAGCAATCCTCCTGCCTCAGGCTCTCCAGTGCTAGGATTACAGGTGTGTGCCACCATGCCTGGCTTATGCAGTGCCGGGGAATTGAACTCAGGTACTCAGCGCTTGCCTGAGCGCTTGCTAGGCAAGTGCTTTACAGCTGAGCCATCCCTCCAGCCTCCAGGTTAACAGATTTAGAGCCAGGGGATCGGGTTCCCCCCTTCCATTCAGTGACTTTACCACTTCACTTCCCTTACTGGGACTTCAGCTCTTCAACCACAATGGGAGAAATATAACCTGCCCCATCTTGCAAGGTTCCCAGATCTCAAAAGGGCTCTGTAAATCATGCAGTGTTATGAAGTGGGCCAAGATTCATTCTTTCCCCAGGCACCTGTCGGGCTCCAACCTGTGATGAAGCTGAAGAGGGATTGGATGTGGGCCCGGTCCTTGAAGTATGAGCGGCTAAGGCTGTTCCATATGACATCGGAGACCTTCTTCACCAGATCGCGGCTGGAGACCCCCCCCTCCCGCGGGTACAGAGACAGGTCGACGGCACCGCGGATCTGGGCAGTGAAGCGGGCATAGAGGGCAGCGATGATGGACAGGTCGGCCACAGGGAAGTACGTGAGGCCGCCGGGAGGGTCGGGAGCCGGGCTGGGCTGGAAGGTAAGCTCGGGCACGTTGGTGGGAATGACACGGTTGACAGCCAAGAAATGCTCCACGAAGCCCAGTACCAAGGAGAGGAGCACCAGGTCTGGCTCCTCTCGGCCCAGCTCGGCGGCGAAGAGGCGCACCACGTCGTCGATGGAGCGCAGCGGGAACAGCGTCTTCTGGGCGGCCTTCAGCCCCATGGCGGCGGGCGGAGGCCTGCAGACGAACCGGGGAACGAGGGTCGGGCCCGGCTAGGAGACCCCTCCCGGACCTGGTTAGGGTTTCACCCGTCCCACAGTCCCCTGCTTCCGCGCCCCTCCACGGCTCCTTTCCAGCTGCCTCTCCTCGACTGGGGAGACCCCCTCAGCCTGGGCCTTGTCCCGTACAGCCCTGAGACCCCTGTCCCTGATGGGGACGCGCCCAGGTCTGAAAGTCCCCAAAGGGCGACCCAACGCCTCCCTATGTCTGCATCCCAGGCCTCCTAGAGTCCATGCGGAAGGCGTTATCACACCGACCCCAGTACACCCTAAGGAGAGCCCTGGCCTCAGTCCCCCGCGCCCACCTCCGCGCTTACATCCCACACAAGGCACCGCGACGCCCGCCTCCCGGAGGCTGCTGGGAAATGGAGTCCCGCCCCGGCCGCACTGCCTGCCGGGAAGTGGAGTCCCGGGCCACTCCTAACTCAGTCGCGTCCTGGGAAAGGAGGGCGCTCCGGCCAGCCCGCGGTGGCTAATGGGAGAGCAAGTCCCGCCACCGCGCGCCCTGGAGGGGAGGCCGCGCCCACCTTCCGCTCTCCGGGATTGGCCCTCGTTCTTTCTCTCTCCGGGTAGAGCGTGGCGTCCCTTCGTGGATTGTAAGTGTAGTCGGTGTTGGCGGAGAGACAGACTCTGCCCCCTGTCGAGCCTCTTCTCGTCAAGATAGGAGAAGAACGAGTACTTTTTATTCTTTTCGTTCCTTTTTTTTTTTTTGAGAACGAGTACTTTTAAACCCTGCCAAAGTGTAAATGTGTTCAACCACTATACTAGGATATTATTATTATTATCATTATTTGCGGCACTAGGTACTAGGAATTGAAACTAAAGGTTAGCACTGAGCTACATCCCTCAGCCTATTTTATTTTTTATTATTTATTTATTTGTTTAGAGTCAGGGTCTCACTCTGTAGTCCAGGTTGGTTCTGAACTCATGGAGCTCAGGCTGGCCTTGAATACACAGCAATCCTCCTGCCTCAGCCTCCCCAGTGCTGGGATTACAGCCATGTGCCACCATGCCCGGTTTCTGATATAGGGCCTCACCAAGTTGCTAAATTGCCCATCCCCCACCCCACCCCCTCACCCCCCCACCCCCTGCCTCCACCTCCCGCAGTGCTAGGATTGCAGGCGTGGCCACCACGCCCGGTTTATCACCATCCTTTAACTTGTAAATATGCTTAATGCATGCCTCGCATTTCTTCTTTGATCACTTCCCCCCAAAAAATCTAGGGTGGTTAGAAGGCTCGCCCAGCTTGCTAAAGGCCCTGGGTTTGATGGCCCATTGCCACGTAAAAATTATCCTGTAAGGGGCTGGAGGAATGGCACATAGGTTAAAGCGTTTGCCTAGCAAGCATAAAAAGCCCTAGGTTTGATTCCCCAGCACCAAGTAAAAGCCGGGTGGGTTGGTACACACGTGTAATCCCAGCACTTGCGAAACTGAGGCAGGAGGACTGCTGTGAGTCCAAGGCCAGCCTGGGCTCCATAGTGAGTTCAGTACCAGCCTGAGCTACGGAGTGAGACCCTGTCTCAAAAAAAAAAAAAAAAAAAAAAAAAAGAGCCTGTAATTCCAGCATTGAAATGGCTGAGGCAAGGGCATTGTCCTGAGCTCTAAGCCAGCCTGGGCCACATATAGTTGTGTGGTGTGTGTGTGTGTGTGTGTGTGTGTGTGTGTGTGTGTGTGTGTGTTAGAGTGGATCTTCAGGGTGTATTACATTTTAAAACCTGTGAACAGGGCCGGAGGAATCGGACAGCAGTTAGAGCATCTATTTAGCTAGCAAGCACAAGGCCCGGGGTTCAATTATCCAACACCTCATCCTCCATTGTGTACACTGGGCACTATGGCATGTCCCTTGGAGGCTGAAGTGGAAATACCCTGAGTTTGAGACCAACCTGGGGTACATAGCGAGTTCAGGACCAACATCAGCCTGGACTACAGAGCAAAACTTTATCTCCAAATAATGGAACACAACAAACAAAAACTGGGAGTGGTAGCTCATGCCTGTAATCCTAGCATTTGGGAAGCTGAGACAGGAGGATTACTGTGAGTTTGAGGCCAACCTGGGCTACATCGTGAGTTCAGGACCAGTCTGGACTGCAGAGGGAGAGAGACCCTGTCTCAAAACTTGTAAACGATAGTAAACAATGTTTATTCTCGGGCTGGAAGAATGGCCCAGCTAAGTCAAGCGCTAGTTCGATTCGCCAGCACCCCATAAAGCCAAGCTTGGTGGCACAAACCTGTAATCCAAACACTTGGAGGGGGAGGCTGAGGCAGAAGGATTGCCATGGGTTCAAGGCTACTGTGGGCTCCATAGCGAGTTCAAGACCAGCCTGGGCTACAGATCAAGACCTTGTTTGAAAAAAACATTTCTTTTCTAGTGTCATTCATTGGTTTATTCACTCATCAAAGGGAATTGTGTGTGTGTGTGCTTCCAGGTACTGCATATATGGTAGTGAATTCTGCCTTAAGTAGATTTTTTTGTCAGAATTCATAACTCAGCCCAATGTGATGGCTCATGCCTCTTCTCCCACCTCCCCTGAAGGTTGAGGCAGGGGAAAAGGTGTCAGCACCACAGATGACAAGGAGAGACCCAGAACCTGTAGTCAATTAGAGACTAAGGCTACAGGGTTACTGGATACAGTGTGGCTCTCTGGACTGAATCTGATGACCTGGATGGCCATCCATCTCAGTTGGTTCAAAACTCAAGGTACTCAACCTGGACTTCCTGTTTAAAAAAAAGTCAAATACTGGGTACTTTGGGTGTGGATGAAATTCAAATAAATCTGTTGATTGACTAATAGTTGGTTTTTTTTTTTTTGTATGATGATAGGTGTTATACCCAAGCCAGACAACAAACAGCACACGGGAGAAGCGCCACATACTGAGAAGTTATGAGTTCTTTATTAGCTGAAGACTGAGAGGGATTTGTATGCCAAAGAATTCTCAGTGCTTAGGGAGGGTTGGTGGGGTTTATAAAGGCAAAAGCCACAAGAATGGAAAGGACCAGAAGAATTCGATAGGGGAAGATAACACAGGAGAAAGGGGGGGGGGGGGGGGCAGCTGCAAAACAGAATGAGTAGCAATAGCTTATAGAATCAAGGGACAATAAATGAAGAGATAATCAGGATTTATGCTTTGTGCCTGTTTGAGGATGAGATTACCGATAACAGCCTTAGAGACAGAGGTAAGCAAAGGGTGAGGCCCCAGGTCATGCGCGGCTCACTGGGAAAGTGACTGGGGCACAGAAGATGTCAGGGAAAATTAAAATGGTGGAGCTTTCGTCACTTTATAGGGATTATTGGTCACAGGGCATTTGCACTAAGCTACATCTCAAACCCATTTTTTAGTTTTGATTTTGAGACAGGGTTTTTGTTAAGTCATTGAGTTGGCCAGGCTGAGCCTGAACTTGCAATCCTCATGCCTAAGCCTCCCAGTGATTATAGGTATGTGCCTTCAGCCTGGTTTATTTTTACATTTTTTCCCACATTTTATTGATATGTATACGTGCAAAATTCATGGTTTACAAATGAGGCTGAGCATTTTGTGCACATACATATCTTGTCAAGGTGACAAGGGCTTTCCCACTCTCCTTTTGTCCCTCCCCCTACCAACCCCTCCCTTCTTCCTCCCCCACCCTACCCCTCTTTCATTTTGTTTTTCGTTTTAAGTTCCATAAGAGTTGCGACCTGGGTCTCTCATATCAGAGAGACTATTCGATTTTTCACCTTCTGCTTCTGACTTAATTCACTAAGCATGATGTTCTCAAGTTTCTTCCATTTGCCTGCAAAAGCCTCCACGCTGTTGGACTTTTTTGATGCACAGTATTCCATTGTGTATAAATACCACAGTTTGTGTATCCACTGGACTGTTGATGGGAATTTAGGTGACTTCCATTATTTTAGCTATTGTTAGTTGTCCTGCTGTAAACATGGTTATACATATATCTCTGCTATGTGTTGTTTTGGCCTCTTTTGGATATATTCCCAGGAGGGGTGTCACAGGATCAAAGGGAATATTTATTTCTAGTCTTTTGAAACACTGGCCATAGCAAATAGACAAGAAAATGAAATAAAGGGAATCTATATCGGAAAGTTGGAGGTCAAACTCTCCTTATTTGCAGATGATATGATTATCTGCATGGAAGACCCTAAAAACTCCACTACGAAACTCCTAGAAATAATAAAAAAATTTAGCCAAGTCACAGGCTACAAAATTAACACTAAAAAATCAATAGCTTTTCTCTACACTAACAATGAACTTACTGAGCAAGAACTCAGAAAAACAATTCCATTCTCAATAGCTCAGCAAAAAGTTAAATACCTAGGAGTATGCTTAACCAAGGACGTGAAGGACCTATATAAAGAGAACTACATTACATTGAAGACAGAAATTATAGGAGACACTAGAAAATGGAAAAGTATCTCCTGCTCTTGGATAGGCAAAATAAATATAGTCAAAATGACTATACTACGGAAACTGATACACAGATTCAATGCAATTCCTATCAAAATACCTACAAGTTTCTTCAAAGAATTTGAAACAATTCTTAAATTCATATGGAACAAAAAGAGACCAAGAACAGCCAAAGCAATCCTGAGCGACAAGACCAAAGCAGGAGGCATTACAGTTCCAGACATCAGGCTATACTATAAAGCCATAGTTGTAAAAACAATTTGGTACTGGCACAAAAACAGACAGATAGACCAGTGGAACAGAATTAAAGATGCAGAGACAAACCCAAATATCCTCAATTACTTAATCTTCAACAAAGGGGCCAAATGCATACAATGGAAAAAGGACAGCTTGTTCAACAAATGGTGCTGGAAAAACTGGATATCCACATGAAGAAGAATGAATCTAGCCACATACCTATCACCATACATCAAAATCAAATCAAAATGGATCAAAGACCTAAACATTAAAAATGAAACACTAAACCTTCTAGAAGACAAAGTAGGCAAATTTCTAAAAGACATAGGGGTAGGCAAAGACTTTCTTGACAAGATAGTAAGAGCAAAAGAAATTATCACCATTATTAACAAATGGGATCTTGTCAAACTAAAAAGTTTCTGCACAGCAAAGGAAACTATCAACATTGTAAAAAGAGATCCAACAGGCTGGGAAAAAATATTTACCACCAACATCTCAGATAAGAACCTTATAACTATAATATACAAGCAGCTGAAGAAAAGTAAGCTTACCAAAATAAAGGATCCTATTGAAAAGTGGGCAAATGAAATGAAGAGACAGTTCACTCAGGAAGAAATGCAAAAGGCCAATAGATACATGAAAAGATGTTCAACATCTCTAGCCATAAGAGAAATGCAAATCAAAACAACGCTAAGATACTATCTCATCCCAGAGAGAATGGCCTACATCAACAAGTCAAATAGTAATCAGTGCTGGTGTGGCTGCACCACTGGTGGGAATGTAAATTCATACAACCATTTTGGAAAGCAGTATGGAGATCTCTCAAAAGACGATTTTTACGTTTTTAAGACATAGCCTCACCAGCAGCTGAAGGGATGGCTCAGTAGTTAGAACGCTTGACTAGCAATTGCTAAGTCAAACACTAAGTACCCGAATCACTTCCACAGCACCACAGAAACTGCGCATGATGGCTCATGCCTGTAATCCCAGCGCTCAGGAGGTTGAGGCAGGAGGATTGCCATGAGGTCCAACGCCAGCCTGGGATACATAGTGAGTTCAGGACCAGCCTGGGCTACAGAGTGAGACCCTGTCTCAAAAAAAGAAAAAAAAAAAAACACATAGCCTCATCATTTTCCAGGCTGGGCTCAAACTTGTGATGTTCCTGCTTCAGATTTTCTGGTAGCTGGGATTACAGGTGTACATCGCTGTGCCAGGCAAAGTTTTTTTTTTTTTTTTTTTTTGTTTTTTGGGGTTTTTTTTGATAGGGTCTTGCTCTGTAGCCCAGGCTGGCCTTGGACTCACGGCAATTCTCCTGTCTCAGCCTCCCAAGTGCTGGGATTACAGGTGTATACCATCACGCCCAGTTTATGTGGTGATGGGAATCAAACTCGGGTACTTAGTGCTTGATTTAGCACTTGCTAAGCAAAGCTGCTGAGATTACAGCCCTCTGAACTCACTATGTAGCCCAGGTTGGCCTCAAACACATAGCAATCCTCCTCCTCAGCCTCCCAAATACTGGAATTACAGGTGTGTACCACCTTAACTAGATTGTGTGTGTGTGTGTGACCTGGCTCTTTTATGTGGTGCTGACGAGTCCAACTCAAGTACGCTAACAAGTTCGTTAACTACTGAGCTACGCCCCCAGCCCCCAAAGCGTAATTTTTATATGTATTTATTTATTTTTGAGGCAGAGTCTTGTTCTGCAGTCTACATTGGACCCAAACTCACTATGTAGTCGAGGCTGGCCTCAAACTCACAGCAGTCCTCCTGCCTCAGCTTCCTGAGTGCTGGGATTACAGGAATGTACCACCACACCTGGCTTATGTGTTGGGGAATTGAACTCAGGGCCTTGAGCATGCCAGGCAAGTACTGTGTTGCTCCTCCAGTTCCCCCGAAAATGCAGTTTAAAAAATTATGATTTGCTTTGTCTCTATTTTTTTTTAACCTGTCCTACCTCAAAAACACACCCCAGTCAAAATAGCTACCAATTTTGGTGTGGAAGGTGAAATATCGAATGGTTTCTCTGATATGAGAAACCTAGGTCACAATTATTTCATGGAGCTTAATGTAGGAAACAATGGGAACTGGAGGGGCAGGTGGGATGAGGGTTAAAAGGAGAGAGGAGAAGGATTTGTAACTTTGCCATGATACTGTATGTGTGTGCACAAAACGCTCAAGATCAAGGTAAACTTTGTTTTGCATATATATATATATATATATATATATATATATATATATATATATATATATAAATTCGGGGGAAAAAATTTGGTGTGGAATGGCTTGCCAGAAGCCTTGGTGCTTTCTGCGTCTGCCTAGAGCCTCAGGATCCCAATTTTCCCGCAATGTAGAGGAAATATATTCTGAATGAGCCCAAACATTGTACATTACCTCACCCAAACCTCCCACGGTCTCACCAGAACCCCCAATGAGATGGGTTTTATGACTCCCATACAGACAGGAAAACGGGCTTAGAGAGAACAAGTATCTTGCCCCAGTCAGCTTAGCTAGCTGGACTAGAATTTAGGTTGCTGAATTTTCTACTTTGGACTCCTATCCAAGCTACAGAATTCCACAGTCAACCTCCAAGCCCCCCTTCTGACCAGATGATGGCATCCTTGCCTTTTCGTCACATTCATACCTCTAGCTTTAGGGCATTCCATGAGTCTCAGGACACAGCCTCCCAAGGGCTGCCCTGATTTCAGGTTCAGTTTCATCCCTATCCTGTCCAGCTCTGAATCCTGGATCTTGTCCTGTAATGGAAACCCCAGCCATGCCCAAGTGGGATCCTCTACCCTCTTCCTCCTTCTCAGCAGCCTTCCTGGGGGGCAGTGAAGGATCCACTTCCATCCATCCTCCTGCACTGTGCCCTTGAGTGACTAGAGACTGCTCCCTATCACTTGTGGTGACCAGGCCTCTAGGGCACCTGGCTGCTGGCTGTGCTTTCACAAAGGCAGGCAGGAGGGGGAGAGTAGAGTGGAGGAATGTATTCCTGGGCGGTCTGCTCCTCTGTCTGGCCACGGGCAAGTTCTACTTCAAACCATAGCTCCGGCCAGGTGGCACTACTTTTCTCCCTTTGACCAGCCTGGGGCACCACCAACCTCCACTGCTAGGAGCTGGGGTTCATTCAGCTGCTTCCCAGTGGGCTCCTTTGACAATGCCCATGCTTTTGTAAAAAAATTTTTTGGTGGTACTGAAGATGCGTTCTGCCCCCCTTTTACTATTTGCAACAGGGTCTCACAAAGTTGCCCTAAATGGGTTTGGACTTGCGATCTTCCTGCCTCAGACTCAAAGAGTGCTTGGGATACCAGCCAGGCTTGTTCCTGTGTTATTTATTTATTTACTTACTTATTGAGACGGGGTCTCACTCTGCAGCCCACGTCTGAACTCACTATGGATCCCAGAGCCCAGGCTGGCCTTGGACTCACTGCAATTCTGTTTCAGCCTCCCTAGTGCTAGGATTACAAGCATGCACCATCACACCCAACTTATGTGGTGCTGGAGAATTGAATTCGGGTACTTAGCACTTGCTAGGCAAGCGCTTTAACTGCTGAGCCTTTCCAGAAGCCCCTGTTCCTTTATTATTAAACAGTACTTATTGCTTCGGGGAGTTGGCTTCCTATTTGCAATGCCATGAAGAGCTGCCTCCACTTTAGCCTCTGTCGTACCCTTTCACTGTTGCCAGCCACCCGGGAATGAATTGAGACCTTCTGTGAGCTAAAATAAATCTTTCCTTTGCTAAAAAATAAAAAACAAAAACAACTGTCCTCATTTACCCTACCTGAGTATCATCTGATTCCTAAAAATGCAAGGAAGGTACCCTAAACTTTAACTGTCTGGGACACCCTTTCCCCACCCTTTCTCCTTCTCCCATCTCCCCTTCACTGAACTGTAGCAAGATAGACCCAGGCACGGAGGCTGCTGCTTACAAAGTTGTCTTTATTGGGTTCATGCTGCTACACAGAGCATCAGGACCTATCCCTCTCAGGAAAAGGGATTTGAGGAGATAAATACTTATTTTGCCTCCCCAACTTTGGTAGGGAAAGATTTAAGAAAAATAGTAATATAATAACAATAATGACTATAATCAATAATAAAATGCCTCTATAGTCCCCTAATACACAGTGGTTTAAGCTTCAAGAAAAAGGACTACCCTTTCTGGTAAGGGCCAAAGTGTGCCTGGAGACTGTCCACTGGCCCTGCTGGGTGTCCATCTCCCACCAAGAAGCCCATAAATACCCTCCCTGGCCCCTCCCTGCATAAGCGCTCTCTCTCCTTCTGGGTGGATCAGCTCACAAAGCCTGCTCCCAAGCCCACCCAGGGAAAGGACCCTTAGGTCTGGACTCTCTCCAGCTCCCTTTCCCTACACCCCTGTCACTGTATCTCTCTCCACTTCTTCATCCCTTTTCTTTTATCCCTCTTTCCTACTCCTCTGTCTCCTCCCAATTACTACCACCTCCTCTGCTGCTTCCTTTCCTTCCCTTGCCTCTCACCTCCTTCACCCACATCCTTCCTCCTTCTTTTCTAGCCTGGCTTCCAGTCAGAACCTGTCCTTCCCACCTTGACCCTGAGCAGAGACCTGGAATACCTCATTGTGGCCTCATGTAGGGGCCAGACAGTGCACAGACAAGATCCCAGGGACCTTGTCCCTCCTCTCCCCTTCATCCTGCCAGGACTTGGCACTGGAAAGAGGAACCCAGGCACAATCACCCACATAAGCCTCCCAATCCTGCTCTGCTCAGGCCCTCCCTGAGTCCAAATTTCCATGTGTCCTGGACCAGCCGGAGAATGGAATTGCTCAAGCAAGATCTTTGCTCCCTCAGTCCTTTTGTCCTGGGGTTGAGGTGTGCCCTGCCAGAGGGCGTCAAGGGAAGCTCTCTAGGTCAGGGACTGGAGGGAGGCTCCGAGGTCGCTCTGAGACCTGAAAAGAGGAAGGGAGAGAAAAGGAAGTCAGCTGGGAAGAGCAGGGAAGACTCCACCCTCATCTGGCCGGTGTCCCCCACATGTCTCTTAGAGACCCAGGGCCTCAGAGAAAGCTAAACGGAGTTAGGAGGGCGGGTGCCCTGTAAAAACCTGGAAACCTGGAGAACTTATAAACAGGTCTGCATTCACTCACTCCATTCTGCCTGCTTTTAGTCAACAAGTTTTGTTTTTTTTTTTTTTAAGACAGGGTGTTACTCTATAGTTTATGGTTCTGAACTCTGTAGCCAAGCTGTCCTCAAACTCACAGTGATCCTCCTATCGCAGCTTCCCGAGTGCTGGGATTACAGGTATGTACCACCATGCCCACCTCAACAGCACTAGAATGAAACCTGAACTCCTATCAAGAACTTCACAGTTAGCTGGGTTCAGTGATACAAGCCTGCAATCCCAGCACTCTGGGTGGCTGAGGCAGGAGGACTGCAAGTTTGAGCCCAGACAATTTAGTGACCTAGTAAGATCCTGTTTTAAAAAATAAAAAAATAAAAAAGGGGGCATGATGGCATACACCTATAATCCCAGCACTCAGGAGGCTGAGGCAGCAGCACTGCCATGAGTTTGAGGCCAGCCTATGCTCCACTAGTAAGTTAAGGACCAGAATGGACTTCGACTACAGACCAAGACCCTGTCTCGAGGAAAAAAAAATAAAAGCCATGATGTAGCTCAGTGTAAAGGCCCTGGGCTCCATCCCCAGGACCACAGGAAAACAGAACAAAACAAATAAGCAAACAAGAAAGCCCACAGTCAAATCACAGCACAGCTGGAGATACAAAAAAATGAGTGGAGGAAGTAGCTGGCAGTGACCACCAGACTAGATGGCCCAGAATGCTTCTTTGAGGGTGACAGTGGGGGGGCAGCCTTGGTGTTAATCAGGTTTTAAGGACAGAGAAGGACATTCAAAGGAGGGGAGCAGCAGGGCAAGAGCCTGACAAGAGTGGGGTTCTAAGTAGCCTTGTGGGAGTGAGTGCACACGGGGGTGGGGTGGGGTGGGGGGGTGGGGTGGGGGGAGGACGACAGCTAGGGGTGTGGCTGGGCCTTCCCAGCTCTTCTCCTATCGAGAATAGACTGTGTGCCCTGGCCCATTGGCTGGGCCTCCGTTTAGGGGCTGGGACCCTGGAATACTGTCCTGGCACAAAACATAAACACAACAACACAGCCAAGCGCTCCCTTTCTGGGCATTCCAGCCAGGTGTCAGACACTGAGCTGAGCCCTCTTGAGCCCCCAGCACCTCATTTTATAGTGAAAGCAGCTCCAGAACGATCAGTGCCACAAGGCGGAACTGATGCAGGGGGTGAGGCAGACAGGAGGGCAGGTTGGGCTTAGCACGAACAGATCAACTTGTTCCCTGAAGGGGCACAGGGAAAGCATCCACCGCTGGCTCACCTGTGTCAAGGAGGCTGCAGGGCTCAGAGATTCCTGTGGACAGGACACTGATTCGCTGGACAGAGACGTCCAAGGTTTCCTCTTCACTGTTCCAGGAGCGGGAGGAAGAACAAAACGCAGAGGTCAGATTTGAGGATCTGAAGGAGGTGGGAACTTGGGGCAGACGTGTTGGAGGACTGGAGGCTGTGGGCTGCCCTTACTGGGGTCTGCGTCTCCAGGAAGGCCGTCACTGCCCATGCACACTGGACGGCGGGATGCCTCCGAGAAGCTGTGGGGCCGCTGCGGGCCGGAACTGCGGGAACCTTTGCCCCTTTCCCCTGGAGCCTGTTAAGGGACAGTGCACAGGAGCTGGAACTGGGAAGCACAGCAGAGCAGGACAAACGAACCGCATTTGGCTGCAGGGCCAAGTACTGTCCCAGATTATCAGAAGGATGAGTCACAGGCCTCCAGGCAATCACAGGGGCCTGGGACTGGCTCGTGCTTGCCACAGAGGGCCGTGATTGGCTCACGCTCACCAGGAAAGACTGCAATTGGCTGTGGAGGACTCACCCGGGCGCCAGGCCTCCCATCAGTAGGGCCCACATGCACCAGGTGGTTGAAGTTGGTGGGTGGTGAAATGAGCTTGGAGCGCACAACGGGGTCCTTCAGCATCTCCCTGGGGCAGAGACGGTGGTAAGGGAGGGGAGGCGCGCGCGCTCCTGGGCCCCGGCTCCCCAACCCTGGACACGGGAAGGCCCCGCCCACCACCAACCCCCACAACGAGCAGGCTCACCGGCGCTGCTGCTGCCGCTGCTCCTCGGACACGCGGAAGAAGAACCGGCGCTTACTCTTCGTGCGGAAAAGCTGGCGCCGGCTGTTGTCCGTGAGGTCGGGAATGTCAAATTCGTCCTTTTCTGTGGCAGAAACAGCTAAGGGTGCTTACAAGTCTCGAGGGCCCTACATGGCTGGCACGCAGGGCCACACCCATGTGCGTAGATGAACACACGCGCGCGCGCCCTCGCGCACTTACCCAAGCTTGTACCCTCCCTCACCTGCCAGCAGGTTCCTGAGGTAGGTCAGGCGGACCTTCTCCACACCATAGAGGAACAGGGAACCCTCTGGATTCAGAGGCCTCACCTAAAGCACAGGCACAGAGGTGAGGCCCAAGGCCCAAGGCCCAAGGCCAGCCCAGCGAACCCAGGAAGTGGGCGGGACGTCACCTTCTTCAGGGGAACAGTCTGGACCCATTCCGCTTTTCTCACGTCAAACACATCAATGGAGTTTTCGCTGAACACTGTCAGATAGGGGGCTGTGTAACCTGCCGGTGGGAAACTGCCTTACTCCGCAGCCCCAGGCAAGTCAGGCACCTCTCTGAGTTTGTTTCCTCCTCTGCTCCAAGGGGCACACACTGTGTCCAGGCACAGTGGTGACTTTCATGCCCCACACAAAGGTCCTTCCCCTGAAGACTATCCCAGTTGCCCCACCCAATTCCATAACAAATGAGATCACACCATAGAGTGCCTGTGAACCTTTCCCTTTTCTTTCTGTGTGTGTGTGTGCGTGCGCGCACACGTTTGTGTGGTGTTTTCTGTTTTGGTACCTGAGATTGAACACAGGGCCTGCATCTTGGCCAGGCAAGTGCTCTATTACTCCGCAACATCCTCAAACTCTGGCAAATCTCTTGGGGTGTTTGTTCTCCCTTAATTACTCCCACAACTGAGCAAGTATTATTAAACTCCAGAGCTCAGTAAAGATCAAAGTGTTCCAGCTGGTGAAGGACAGAAGAGATCTGGCCCCAGCAGTTTGGATCCAGCACCTACAATGCTGTGTCTATATTACAACCCAATCCATAAGCCCCACCCAACAAGAGCCTCTGCTCAGGAAGCTTTGTCCCTCTCATCTGGCCCCTTCCCCAACACACCAATTACTGTGGACACAACAGACCACCCCACTACCCTGTCCATTCATTCCTCCAAACACCCACAGTCCCAATGTGTGCTTGCCCGGCTGGGAAGAGTGTAGATGAAGAAACCAGCCCCGCGCATTCTACAAGCTTCCACAGCCCCAAACCAGTTATGAACAGGTGATAAGAGCAAGGACAGAGGTCTAATAAAAGATGGGTGAGCAAAGAGAAGCAAAGGATCATCAATAGGGAGGGGCAGGGCAGGAACCACAAGGACAGTAACAAGAACCACGATCCCTCCTAGTCTTTTTTTTATGGAGTGGCTTCTAGCTCCAGGCCGAGCTGCCACCTGAGCAGCACAGGAAGAGAGCAGCACAGTAGGAGGGCAGCAAGAGAAGCATCAGTGAAGCACAGGAGATCCTAGGCGAGCCACCAGGGCTGGAGAAGGGGGTAGAGCCTCCAGTGCAAAGCTATTCTGCCTTCCTCCAATAACTCCAGGTACCTGGCCCTACCTAGCCAGGGCTTCTGCTGGCCTTACCCCAGCCTGTGGGTCCTGCTGGCCACAGCAGCTCATGACCTCGTGACTTGCGACCAGCGCCATCCACATATACTCCAGCAGTGGCAAAGAGCAGCAGGAGCTCATTGAGGCTGAGCTCCACGGCGCCCAGTGCCTCACCCAGGCCTCCACGGGATGGGGGCAGCTCCTCAGGTACCAGGCCAGCCCCCAGTGTTAAGGGTGCAGCCTCATTGAGCAGTGGGTAGAGTGCAAAGGTGCCAGCAGCACCCACACACAGGCGGTCACCCAGCAGCCCCAGGCTTTGCACAGGTGCAGGTGCCTGCAGCTCCCGGATGCGGCGCTGCCTGGGCCCTGGTCCTGGGCCCAGCTGGTAGCACAGCACTTGCCGCTTGACAGCCACACAGAGCACAGGGGTTCGGGCCTGCAGGATGCGCCCAGCTGTCAGCACCTGGCAGCCCCGGGACTCAGGGATCTTGGCACCTGCTGCCTCTGTGCTCTCTAGTTCTGCCAGGGTGAAGAGACGCACGCTAGGGCCTCGGCCACACAGCACAATGAGCAGGCCTGAAGAGGCGCTCACAGCCAGGTGCTGCACTCGGCGGCACTCTCCCACCTGGAAGATGTCTGCAGGGTTGAGGGGGAGAAAGGAGCAGCTAAGTGAGAAGCAGACCAGCCCCCATCTTCATCTGTTGGGATTCACCCCACCCACACCCGCCCCGACCCTGCATATACCATTGCTGTGTAGGTGGATCACGAACAGTCCCTCCTCGGTGCCCAGGCCAAGCCGTTCCTGGTCTGGTAGAGAGAGAGGATCAGACTGCAGTCAGGCTCCTCTTGCTGAACCTTTCCCTGGAGGCTACACAGATGATGATCCCATACACTGTCCCGCATCCCTAGATCCTTCTCTTTCATAGCCTGGACGAGTTCTAATGGGGAAAAGCCTTGATGGCTGGGGTCAGGGTGAGAGGCCCACGACCTCCAGCTGAGGATTCTAAGTACACTAAGTACTCTCTTGGAGCCTAACCTCCCCCTTGTATGAAATGAGGGAGGAGTTGCAAGGAGGAAGAGATAAAGCAGCACAGGGTAAGCTAGACTAGGTGGCACATGCTTGTAATCTCAGCACTCTGGGAGGCTGAGGAGGAGGATCACAACTTTGAGCCCAGCCTGAGTAACTTAGAGACTTCCTGAGTCCTTGTCTCAGAATCAATTATTAAAAAATAGACTGGGGAGGGCTGAAGGCACAGTGGTTAAAGGACTTGTGTCCATCAAGTGCAAGGCCCTAAGTTTGATTCTCTGGCACTACATAAGCTGGGCATGGCGGTTCATGCCTGTAATATCAGCACTCAGGAGGCTAAGGCAGACGTGTTGTGAGTCCAAGGCCAGCCTGGGCTACACAGAGTTCAGGACCAGCCTGGGCCACAAACTGAGACTCTGTCTCAAAAGGAAAAACAAAAACAAAAACAAAACAAAACAAACAAACAAAAAAAACACAACTTGCAGAGAGATAGCTCTGTGTGAAGGCCCTGGATCCTGTCCCTAGGTTTGATTTCCAGTACCAAATCAAAATACAGTGCAAGGTGAATGTCAAGTAGAGATCCTTGCTTAATAACCTCATCCTGAGGCTGGAGTAATGGCTCAGCAGTTAAAGTGCTTGCCTAGCAAGCACTAAGTCAAGCGCTAAGTACCCAAGTTCGATTCCCCAGCACCACATAAGCCAGATGTGGTTGCGCATATCTGTAATCAAAGTACTCGGGAGGCTGAGGCAGGAGGACTGCCCTGAGTCCAAAGCCAGCCTCGGTTCCATAGTGAGTTCAGGACCAGCCTGGGCTACAGAGCGAAACTGTCTCAAAATAAATAATATAACCTGCGGTGCCCCCAGCAGTTGAATTATGTTCCCCTTCTGGCTCCCAAATGACCCAGGAGACCCACACAATCTGACTTGTGGCTCCCACTGTGTGTGACTGCAGGGTTGACTTAGAATCTCAGCTGCCAAGGGAAGCCAAGCAGTTCTGTGTCACTCTTGTCTTTCTCAGCTTTGAACTCTGAAAGGCCTCACTGAGACCTGGGTTTCTGCAAACACAGTGAAGCCTGAGGGGGCTTCACACACGCTAGGAGGCTCCAGAGCTGCCTGATGATCGCTGATCTACGACTAAGGCGCAAAGACTGGACCCTCATTTGTCTTTTTTTTCCCCAGTACTGCACCTAGGGCCTTCACTTCAAGCCATTTCTCAGCCCCTTTTCATTGTTTATTTGAGACAATGTCTCATCAGTCACTAAGCTCAAACTCGTGATTAACATCTCCAGGCAGACCGCAAGGAATGAGCACTGAAGGAGTGTCCCCGAGTACCCTCACGACTGCTGGGCCAGCCTCTCCCTGAAGGCCTGGATTTGTCCCCCAGCCTGCTCAGAGAGACACACCCTCACTGCGAGGCTCACCAATGATGGCGGCACAAAGTGTGTGGGGCAGCAGTGGCAGCCCATTGTCGTAGGCTTCCTTTAGTGTATACACAGGCCGGGGCCGGGGCCGTGCATCCAGCAGCAGCCGCTGCAGCTCGCCCAGCACCTGCAGCCAGCGCTCCCGCTCCTCCTCGCTCTCTGCCAGCAGCAGCACAGTGCACGTGGTTGGTGGGACAGTCAGCTGGGAGGCGGTCACCTGTTGGCAGGGACTCAAGCTGAAGGAATGCAGCTGAGAGCCCTCCAGCTTTCCCCTGCCCCACCAGGCAATGTTCACTAGCGCTGAGGACACACTTGCCAGGCTCAGTGCTAGGCATGGACTCTGGCTAGGAGTACAGCAGACAGGGTGCTCTGATAAGCACACAGCTGATTCTAGAACTTTATAATTGGCACCGTAAGAGAGGAAGGACAGGCACTTTGGGAACCCAGGCCAAGAGGGAAGAATGACTGCCCGGGGGACAAACAGACTACGCAGGAGTCAGGTGACGTGGGCGAAGGTTTGGGACTGGCACAGACTGGCAGTTCCACACAAAAGAAAAAGAATATGAAGGATTGGGACGGGAAGGAGGTGTGTATGGGTGCAAGGTATTCTGGGAACTGAAGAAAACAAGGAATGACCAAAGCAGAGAGAGGCACCAGCGTAGAGGGCTGGGAGGCCGCGGGGTGAGATCCTTGGGTCCTCAAGGGCCTGGTCGGGAACCACTCATCTCCACAGAGGCAGTACAGTGGCCTCCCAGCATGGAGGAAAGGGCCCTGCTTTATCCCTCCTTCCCTGCAGGTCTGCTTGATGTGCCAGGAAGCCTCACCAGAGCCCTGAGCAAAGGGGACACTGCCACATTCCCATGGGGCAAGTTCACAGTGGCTTCGGGACAAAGGCTACCATACCGTCCCTGTGAAGGTGAGGAGGCTTGCTGAGGGGGACAACCACGGAGATGAGCAGGGGTCACAGTGAGGAGATCGGGGGGAGATGGGTGGTAGTTGGGTCCTGCCCTGAGCACTCACCCTAAAGATGCGCGGCAAGTCCTTGGACTGGGCATGGATGACATCAGAGGCCAGGACAGGTGTGGCTGAGAACTGGGGATCCCTGGCAGGTGCAGGGGGCAGGTCAGAGACTGCACTTTTCCTGGATGCCCTCCCACCCACTGGTCACTTGTCCTGGTCCCTGCCTGTACCCACCTCAGATCCAAGGCCTGAAGGAGGGCCCCACTGGCTGGGCTGACCCGCGGGTCTGGGGCATCAAACAGCAGCAGGCGAGAGTCACTGAGGGCAGCATATACCCGCTGCCAGCCACGCCGGACACCCGAGGGCCGTGGCACCTGGGGATGGTAGGCATGAAAGGGCTGCCCGTCCCTGAGCCCATGTCCACTCTCCCCACTCCCTAGTCCCTGCTCACCGACAGGAAGCCCTCAAAGGCAGTGCCTGTGCCTGTTTCAGGGTGCACTCCCAGGGCTGTGCGGAGGAGGTCGGGGGGAACAGGACAGGGTGGAGCCTGGGGGGCACAGCCTGAGTGACAGAAGTAACCACAGGCTGCAGAGAAAGCAGAGAAATCTAATGGTGTGACTGAGGAAGGGCCCAAGCCTTCCCACTCTCAGTTCTCAGGAGACTGCAGTGGCATCAGAACTGTCACCAAATGTCCATGTGGGAGAAAAAAAATCAGAGGTAAGAAATTTGACCAGGAAACATCTGTGATGTGTTGGGAAGAACCCAGGTCTGTCAGGGTCATAGTGGGGGGACTGTGGCTGGAACACAGGAGGCAGGTGGGCCAGGGGGAGTTCTCACCATCACAGCCCAGGCCCTGGCGGCCTAGGCCCAGCATCAGCGAGGTACAGCGGAGACACTTGGTGGGGGATGGGAAGCTCCGGGGACGCAGCATGTGTGAACCGGGCTGCAGGAGAGAAGTATCACCCATCAGGTAGGCAGGGTCAGGAAGGCAAGGGGTTTAGCCAGGCAGCTGCTGCCCGAACCCCAGTGAGTCTGTCACTACTGCTGCTGCCCCACACGTGGTCTTCCATCATGATGCCCTTGAAGGGTCCCAACCAGATCCAAGGTGAGAGCAGCATGGTTTGGTGTCCCATTCTGCTGTGCCCTTCAGCACTGACCTTAGCAGGAGGGCCTTCAGCAGGGGCGGTGGTGGCAGCAGGCACTTTGGGAAACACAGCCTATGGGAGGGCAAGTGGCAGGTGACAAGGGCATGGGTAGCGCTGGCCCAAGCCCTCACCTGTGGTGTGTCTGCCTGTTCTCACCCCCACTCGAAGGCTGCGGCGCCCCTCTGGCCTCAGTTCCGGCTCTACCCCAGGCCTTGGGACTTCTGCTAAGATGCCAGGGTCCTTGGAAGAATCCTTCTGAGGATGGGAGATGGGACAGTCACAGTCCCTGTGCCTCTCCCCAGGACTCCTCTCCACCTGCCCTGCCATCAGGTTCTTACCTCTGCACTCCAGAAGGACAGAAAAGGGATGAGGGAGTTTGAGGGCTTGGTGTCTGCAAACAAAAAGGGATGTGTCGCTGAGGGTGGGGTCTCTGGGCTACAGGAGTCCAGGAAATAATGTTAGCAAGGGGGCTGGCACATAGCAAGTTCTCAATAAGGGCTAGGTGACAGATGCTAGGTATGGGGCAAAGCATGGGTATCGTGGGAGCCCCTAGGTACCATAAGGCTGGGAGGACAGGTGCACTGTGGCCACTCACCTGCTGGCCCACGAGCCCGCAATTCCTCCTGCAGCACAGTCAGCTCTTGCTGCAGGGCCTGGTTCTGCTTCTCAGCCTCCTGCAAGCGGCTGTGGGAAAGGGGACAAGGGCTAGCTACAGGCCTCTGCATGGGTCCTGGCCCACAGTACCTGCCCCGGGTCTCACCGTTCAGCCTGCAGCTGGGCCTCCTGCACCCGGGTCAGCTGCTCCTGTAGCCCCTGCTTAGCCCGGATCTCAGCCTCTAGTGCTGATTGTAGCTCCAGCCTGGCAGAGGCCTCCATCTTCTGCAATCGCCGTGCCTTCCACTGGTGGTCCTGGTGGCCAGGGGCACCCCCATAAGATGCCTTCTGGGCCTGGCTACCCTAGACACTCCCTCCTACCACTGCATGCTGCTGGCCACGTCACCTGGCCAGGCCCAAAGCCTCATCTCTACCACAGCCCTCCCACCACCAGCATAAATTAGGGGCTCACTAGAGGCCTGGTGGGGAGTGTCTGGGTGCCCGCATTCCGCAAGGATTCCAGCTCCTCGGCCATCTTGGTGACCAGGGCCTGCAGATAGCCTCTTGAGACCTTTTCATCGTTCACCCTGATTGGGAAAGCAGCTTGGGGTCAGGGGCTGGGTGCTCAGTCCTGAGCCCACGCCAGCCACAGCACCCACCAGCTGAGGATGTCTGCAATCTGAGCCTCCCAGGTGCTCTCAGACTCCCGTCGCTCGCCCTCCAGCCGTTGCTTGCTCCGCAGCTCCTGCTCCAGTTCTTCCACCAGCTGGGTGCCAGGAAGAACATGGGATTAGTTCTTGGGGGCCTCACCTGGGCCCTCTGTCCATTCCACAGACCTTGCTGGTTTCCCATACATCCCCTATCCCCCTGAGCCCTGATGTGCCCACACTTCTTACTGCCCCATAGCATGCCTATCACCTACAATGCCAGCAGCTCTGCCTATCCACCCTGCTGTCATCTGCCTGCTCACCCGCTCCTGCTCCCGGCTCAGCCTCTGATTTTCCTCCTGAAGCTGGCACAGAGCCTCTTCCTTCCCACTGGGCCTGGGAAACACAAACAGCAGTGTGGGAACACCTATGCTGGCCCATCAGGCCTCACCTGCCACCCCAGCTGCCTGCTCACCCATGGCTGCAGGCCTGTTCCTGCTGTTCCCACAAGATGGCCACCTCCTTCAGCTGGCTCTTCTGAGGCACACCCTCCGGCAGTCTGGTGCCATTGGTTTCAGAGGCTGCATGGACAGTCTTAAGGATGTGCACAGGGCTCAGGGCAGGGCTCACAAGGTGACCACCCCCCAGTCCCCAGGACCCAGGCCTGCCTGACCCTAGGACACTGCAGGACCCAGAATGAGGGGAATGCCTTTTGCCAGGGGTGAAAGCTCACTACCTTGGCCTGGGAGTAGTCCTTCTCAAGGCTTTGCCCTTGTTGTCCCCGAAGCTGCGTCACCTCCTGGCTCAGCATGGCCATCTGGGCCTCCAGCTGTGATGGGGTAGAGGAGGCCAATGCTGACCTTGCCTGTCCCATTCCCTTTGCCTCACCTTACCTCACAGGCTAGGCAGCCACTGTGGGAGCAAGGAGGCAATGTATTTCTAGATGCCCCTTCCCATCAGAGTCCAGGCTGAGTCCCCATCAACCACACGGGAGGCTCAAAGGCATGTGGTGCCCCCAGCAGTTGAACTATGTCCCTCAAGCTAGCTTGAGCCACATAGCAGCTGACACTAGGGGTCAGCTGCTATGTTGTGTCGTCCCCCCCACACACACACACCAACCCAACTCCACCACCCACCTCTCTCCGGGCATCCCAAGCTTCCTCGAGCTGGGAGCTCAGGGCCTGGACCTGGCTGGCTGCAGCCATCTCTTTCTCCTGGGCCTCCTGCAGCCTTAGAAGCAACTCCTCCTGCCGGTTCTGGGCTCTACACAGCTCCCGTGCCTGTGCCTGCAGCCCAGTCCGAGCCTCAGCCAGTTCCTGGGGAGCCAAGGGTAAGAAGGATAAGGCCTCATCAGGGCACCGATCTCTGTGGCATGGAGCTGGGGCTACTGAACTGCCCAGCCCTCACCTGCTGCAGCTGGACCTTCTCTTGCTGTAAGTCACTGTCTTGGCTTGCGTTACTAGATGGGGGCCCATCCACCTGGGACAAGGAGGCTTTCCTCTCCTTCAGCACCTCTGCAAGGAATAATGACTGAGAATCACAAACATACTGACTGCCTGGCCTCTGGAGCAGGGCTATCCATATACAGGACCACAAAGGATCCCTACCCAGCCTAGGAGGTGGGTCTCTGGGCCCCTTTCTCACAGGCAGGCTCAAAGCCTCCTCACCAGGGTCACAGAACATACAGAGCTGGAGCAGGATAGGGACCAGGGAGGGCTTGGGAGTGGGGAGGGGTACCTGCCAGCTTCTCCCGCAGAGTCTGTAATTCCTCCTGCAGCTGTGCCAGTTCCTGGTGGTCTGGGAAGTCCCACAGGTGAGTGGCCAGGACTGCAAAAGCAGCCCCAGGGCCCACACATGCAGCCCCAGCCCAGATGCCCCTTTACCTTGGCACTCCCAGCTCAGCTCTACCTTCTCCTCATCTAAACAGTGGAGTTTCCGCTCCAGGGAAGCCACTGGCTCAGATCTGCTCTCAGGACTGGGGATGGAGAATGGGAGCAACACAAGATGACAGAAACCCCCTGCCAAGGTCGTCTCGATTCTCATGTATCTAAACACTCATCCAAGAAACCCCCACTGCACATCAGCTTCCTGCCCAGAGAGCTGTGCCAGAGAAGGAAATGGACCAGAGCTAGAGGCATATCTCAGTGGTTAGAGCACTATTCTAGCATGAACAAGGCCTCAGGTTAAATTCCCCAGCACCACACAAAAACTAGGTGGGTATAGGGCACACGTTTGTAACCCTAGCACTCCAAAGGCTGAGGCAGGAGGATTGCCATGAGTTTGGGGCCAATGTGGGCTTTATAGTGAGTTCAATACCAACCTGAATTATAGAGCTAGACTGTCTCAAAAATAAAAAATCAAACTAGACCCTTCTTTAGAGACTCCAGGCCATCCTAGCCCTTACAGGCTGTATAACATTGACTAACCATGTCTGAGCCTCAGTTTCCTCATAAGAGGTGGTAACAGGACCTCTTCTTAGGGCTGTTGGGAGGCTTGAGTGAAGTGGTCCACTGGCACCAACCTGCCACACTCTAGGCCTGTGATGGCTACTCAGAGCGCTCCCCTCACCCTTGTCTTGGTCTTAGGACAATACTCGAGTGGGACCAGATGATACCTCCTGCTATTTTACAGAGACATCTGTGGAGATCTGGAGCAGGAGGGGCCCTTCGAACTCTAGGCCTTGGGCTCCTAGGCCAGAGTCTTCCAAGCCTGTAGCAGGACCCTGGGAGGACCCCAGGCTTGGATGTGGCCCAGGACCATGAGCCTGGCCATGGATCTGCTGGGGCCCTGAGAGCGTAAGACTTCAGAGCACATCACATGCTGGTGTCAGGAAGGAATCGGTCCCCATTCCCGGGGTCCTGATTGGCTACACCTCCAGCTTCCCAATAGGTATGTAGAACCACACTCACCTGCCTAATGTATAGGTGAAGCCCACAAATGGCAGGTGGTGACCTGAGAAGGCTCCATGGGAGGGTGGTGGCAAGGTCCCCTGCAGGAGAGGGAAGGAATGCTAGAACCAGCAGGCAAGGCTCTAGGCTGAGACATGAGGACCAGGAGACATGACAACTACTTCCTATTAAGATGTGAACTTACAAGGACAATATGGCCTCCACTAAGCTGGACCACAACTCCCAAGACTCGTTGAGGCTACAGTTTGGGAATTTTAGTTATAGGATGAGACCTGGAATCAAAGGGCCTCCTTTATGCAGGTCAGCTAGCCCCACAGGGTCCAATGGCCTCACCCAGCCCAGCAACTGCTCTAGGAACTTCTGGGGTTCTTAAGGGGCAGGGCAGCACCCTCCTGCTATGGCGTCTGCCACTCACAGGATGGTTGAGGGTGTCATCATCCACATCAAAGTTGGAGGTATCCATGGGTCCTCGAAGCTCAGGGACATAGGGGGCAGTGCTGGTTGCCAGCTGTTCCCAGTCTATGCCTTCAAAGAAGGGGTGATTCCGGAAGTCATCTAGCCCACCACGGCCCAGCCGCTCCTCCTGGCGGCACAGCAGCTGGCGGATCAGGTCCTGGGCACTGGGTGGTACATCAGGCACATCGGAGGGGAACTGCAGGTGGTCCTGCAGGTCAGAGGGGGGATGGGCGGTCAGGCTAGAAGCCCACCTGCCAAGGCTTCCAGCCATATAGACAGAGGAGTCCCACTGCCTTGGAGAGTCATGCAGCCAGCAGCCAGACCTCATGGTTCATGATCTTGCCGTAGGTCTCCACCAGGGATTCTGCATAGAAGGGCGTTTCCCCGAAGAGCAGTTCATAGGCACAGACTCCCAACGACCACCAGTCACACTGCGGGCCATAGTGGCCCTTGCCCTCCTCCATGGCCTGCAGGATCTCAGGGGAGATGTAGTCTGGCGTCCCTACTGCCACTGATGAATCTACCTATGGATAGTGATATCAGATGCCAGGAGGTCACCTTCAGGCTTAGGTGCGCCTGCTGGGCCGTCAACAGCCCCAGTTCCAGCCCTGGCACCCCTACTCTCCATGAGTGGGGATATCCTGCCGCCCCAACCAAGGGTCTGATGTCTGTGCATGCCCCTGAGATCTAGGACCACCTGGTGTCCCTGGCTCCCATTCTAGGTGGGGTCCTTACCATGCCACTATTGTTAAGTCTCAGACAGGAGCCAAAGTCAGCCAGGCGAATGTGCCCATTCATGTCCAGGAGGATGTTGTCAGGCTTGACATCCCTGGAGTGGGGGCAGGGAAAACAAGAGGCTTGGCTCTTGTGCAGATGTATATCTAGGCAGGTGTCCTACAGCAGACATTGCATATGTGTGCACCTGTGCTCCTGTGTGCACATGTGAACCACATGTGTGCAGGAAACAGTGGGACCAGGCTTGTGGCCAGCTAAACTGGGGAAAAGGATGGCCCTGGGGGGGCGGGGGGAAGTCACACTGTGCTGCAGGTAATGCACTAATTAGACTTCTGGCCATGCAGACAGCACCCACTGACTGGGCTTCCCTAAGCCAGTGCTGAGCATTGATTTTCTTGGCTTGTGAAGGGAACACACTGGCAGCCCTCACCACAGCGTGCCTCTTGGAAGGAAGAGTGAAGGGGAGGACATAAAAGAAGCACCCTGTAGCACAGCACCAGGCACAAGGTGAGCACTCAGAAAATGCCAGCCAGCTGAAGGAATAGCTCAGTGGCTAAAGCACTTGCGTAGTAAGCTCAAGGCCCTGGGTTCATTACCCAGGACTACATAAGCCGGGTGTGGTGGCACACACCTGTAATCCTAGCCCTAGAGAGACTGAGGCAAGAGGATTGTGAGTCCATGGCCAGACTGGGCTACATAGTGAG
The DNA here is from genome assembly GCA_004027205.1 of Ctenodactylus gundi. NCBI lineage: Eukaryota > Metazoa > Chordata > Mammalia > Rodentia > Ctenodactylidae > Ctenodactylus > Ctenodactylus gundi. The sequence goes on from PVKB01006550.1 coordinate 35,359, forward strand.
TTCAGGACCAGCCTGCTGGACTGCAGGGTGAGATTCTGTTTCAAAAAGACAGAGAGAGAGAGAGAGAGAGAGAGAGAGAGAGCGAGAGAGAGAGAGAGAGAGAGAGAGAGAACACCAGCCATCCCCATCCTCAGTAGCTGGCAGGGGTTGGCAGGAGTAGCTTCAGGCCCACCTGTGAACATAGCCCAGCTGGTGCAGTGAGTGGATGGCCAGCACCATCTCAGCCAGGTAGAACTGGGCCAGCTCGGGCGGAAGGCGATCCTCAAAGCGGCTCAGCAGGGTGAGGAGGTCCCCACCAGCGTAGTAGTCCATCACCAGGTACTGGAGGGCAGTGGGTAGGGAAGAATTAGACTGGAGAAGAGCTGCACCTGCTCACTTCAAAGTGGCCTTGTGGGGGTCTGGGAAGGCAGGAGGCACCTAGCCCAGGAGCTGAGGGAAGTGGGAATCTCCTGTCCCTGTAAGAACCCAGTGCCCTTGCCCCCAGGGCCTTCCCTATCCCCCGACAAGTTCCTCCCCACTCTGCTGAGTGTCTTCACCAGGTATTCCTCGTCTTGGAAGGCATAGTGCAGAGCAGTCACCCATCTGCTGTCCCCCTTCACCAGCACGTCCCGCTCCTCCCGGAAACAGGCTGTCTGCAACAGGTTTAAGGGAGTGAGGGTGGGTGGCAGCAAGACCCGGGCAATCCCTCTGCCAGCTCAAAACATGGAATTCCTCTAAGCCCAGGGGCTGAGAATGAGGTGGGGGATCTACTCTGCAGGAGGCTGGCTTTGGGTAAGCCTTGGCCCATGCTTTACGGCTCTGGGCCTCAGTACTACACAAATAACAGCCTATGTTTTTGTGGCACTGAAAATGAAACCCGAAGCCTTCACACTGAGCTATATCCCCAGCCCTTTTTATTCTTTGAGACAGGGTCTTGCTAAGTTGCTAAAATGTCCCCCAGCTGGGCTCATGTTTGTTTTCCTCCTGCCACAGCTTTCCTCTTTTTTCTTTTTGTCTTTCTTTCTTTCTTTTTTCTTTGAGACAAGGTCTTGCTCTGTACTTCAGATGGTCCTAAATTCACTCCAGGCTGGATCAAACTCATAGTAATCCACCTGCCTCAGCCTCGGGGTATTGGGATTATCGGTGTGTGCCATCATGCCTTGCTAATTTTTATGTGGTGCTGGGGGACCAAATCCAGGCCTTGCACTGCTAGGCAAGCACTCTAACCACTGAGATGTGCCCCAAGCCCTATGCTGCTTCCCTTCCAGAGCACTGGGATTACGTATGTATGCCACCACACCCAGCAACTTGATCTTTTTAAGAAAAGATTTATTGTGAGGAAGGGGCAGGAGATGGGCTACTGCTGAGTATGGCATTCTTGGCCTGCTCAGTCGCCATGCCGGTCCTTTCTCAGATGCCTTATAAGCCCTGGTGGCAGCATATACCTCTTTCTGCCCATATGCACAGTGCCCAAGTCCCACCAGAAAACAAACTGACCTCAGCCCTCTTTAGCATCTCCCACTTGTGCAGCATTTTCATGGCAAAAATCTGCCCATTGTCCCTCTGTCTCACCACGGCAACCTGAAGCCAAAGGAAGGATTGGAGTCAGCCCAAACCAGGAGTGAACTCCCTACTCCCCACCTGCCCAAGGTCTTTTGCTCACCTCTCCAAAGGCCCCTCTGCCAATCACCTTCAAGATTTCAAAGTCATCTCTCTGCAAGCACAGCTCTTTCACCTTTGTTACGAAGGGGTTGGCTGAGGGGACGAAGCAGGGCTCAGAGAAGTTGAAGGAGAACCACGGCTTCTACTCTTACCCCAGGAAAACCGGGAGCTGCAACTCTCGTGACTATAAAAGGGAGGCTCAGCAGACAACCTCCCAGACCTCCCTGGACCCTTGTCCCTAGATTCCAGGCTGCCTCTATCCCAGGGGCTGATGGGATTTGTAGTCCTCCCCAGTCTGGGACTTGACCTTGGCTGCCAGGTCATCCTGGGGACAAGGAAGGTATCATTCCCATCCGAGGTTCCCAGTTCTTGGCCCCTAACAGAGCCAGGCCAAGGCCTGTCTTGGGAAACAGGATGAGTGACATTCCTTGTCCCCAGAGTGGTTTCTCAGCCATGAGGGAGAGGAGGAGTGGTGGGTCTCAGTCCGGAGATCCTGAGGGTGCTAGAAGACAGACGTAGGGCAGCCCCAAAGGGCAGCGAGGCAAAGATGTCAGCCTGCCCAGGTGCTCACAAATTCTAAAACAGACCAAAACCGTTTACCTGGCGCCCAACGCTAGCACCCGAGGGCATGAGCATTCGGGCTCCCCTCCAGGCCCCACAGCCCTGCCACTCTAGCCCTGCCTCCCTCTCTGGATGAGGAGGCTTCTGCCTGGCCAAGCACCTCCTCCTGCGTCACAGTCCCCACACCTCCACAGAGGGCATCTCCAGCTATTCCCAGGCCCTGCCCAAGCCTGGAGTAGACACGGGCTAGGAGTTGGGAACTAAGTCTTGGTGACTGAGGGAGGTAGGAGAGACCAGTCAGGATCAGGGGCAACTATGGTCTGGTGCTTTGCCTCAGTTTCCCTTGTTAGGAGTTAAACTTTCTTCCAACTGGGCGGGCCCATGGGTGGGACAGAGAGCTGCTCCACAGGTTTATCAGGCAGAACCCCCGCAGTGGGAGTGGTGTGGAAACCTCATTATATAGATATTAATTGTTTCTTTCTCAGGTCCATGTATGAAGCAGGAGAGGACCAGCTACAGGCCTCTGGGAGAAACTGAGGCGAGGAAAACAAAATACCAGGCAGATGGACCCAGGTTCAGAGCCCAGAAAGAGGGGGATCTAGACCCCCAGCTCAGTCTCCCTGCCTCACCATAGAGCATGGGGGCTCTAAGCAGGAGCAAGGACAAGTTGGGGCAGGAGAGGAGTGAGTCACGCCTTTGGAGTTACCTTGGGAGATGTCAACAGACAGCCCCCATGCTGGGGTCCCAGGCAGAGGTGCCAGAGGCAGGCAGGAAGGAACACACATGTGTGTACATGTGTATAAACACACACATGTGGGTGTGGGCATCACGGGGGGGGTGACATGTCAGATACATACACAGTGCACAGAAGACCCAAGAAGACAGGAGAGCAAAAGGAGCAGGACACTCCAACTGCCCTGAACCTGGGCATACGGGCTAGGGGCCAACTTGCTGACCCGTCTGGGTGACAGGTCCTTAACAGTGGCAAGCTTCAACTGTGCCAGGCTAGGCCTTGAGCCTGCCACAGCTCAGAAGTGCCAGGAATGCTAGTGGCCCACTGGGCAAACACTCTACTTCACCACACCTCCCTGGCCAGATCCCCAAGCCCTCCCCTCATGGCCAGGCCAGGTGTGACCAGGGAATACTTGGGCTGCCACCAGCGCCCACACTGGGTTCAGGGTCACCCAGTGCCAGCTGCTTTTGCTGACTCAGATGAACCAACCAAGAACGGGTGCAGACCCACCTCTAGCCAAGCCCCAGCCCTGGTGAGCAGTTCTCAAGAATCCACACAAGATCAGCCTGAGCTATAGAGGGAGACCCTGTCCCCTCCAACCCCCCAAAAAGAAGCCATACAAAGGGGTTGAAGTGGCTCTGAGTCCAGGCTGGAGTGGGCGAGTTTGCTGGGCCTATGGATATCTGCAAGGGAGGTACCTACAGACCTGAGTGTTTAGCAGAGGTGGGAGCAGGGCAGTCGTCAGGACCAAGGAAAGGCTCCTGGGCTCTTTATGAGCTGTGTGTGTCTCGGTGTACCAGGATGGAATGAGGCAGGCCGAGAGAGTGTGTGACCCACGCAGGATTAGGGGTTTTGAGCAGGACGTGAAGTGTGACTCGTGAGGAAGGAATACTATACATGAAGTTTGTAACAGTGCATTGGGGACGTATGCTGACGAGATCTGCATCTGGAGCCCAGTGTATCTGTGTGTGTTTGCGTTTGGCACATGGTACCTGGAGTGGGAATGAGCGTGTGAGGTGAGTGAGGGGGCCGCGGGGTCAGGCAGCACGCGTGAGAACTAGTGAGGGAGGATTTGAGGGGAGTTTCTAAGGGCACTTGCCCAAGAGGAAAAGTATAGGGAGGGAGAGTGTGCGAGGATTCGGGAGCACGGGTCTTAGGGCCGCTTCCCACCCGAGTTCCGCCGTGGCCACTCACCCCAGCTCAGGAACTGCGCCACGTTGCGCTCCCGACGCAGGGGGGCGCTGCTGAGCTCGTGGTGCAGCCCCAACAGCAGATCCAGGAGGCCGTCGAGTCCCGGGCCGCCGCCGGCCTCGCCCCGCGCCAGCTGCTCCAGCGCGCGCAGCCGCTGCTCCATGGCCGCAGCCGGAGCTACGTGCTCTGGTTAGAGTGGAGTCGCCCGCATGTCCGCCTTCCCCTCGGCCTATCTGTCCGTCTGTCCGTCCGTCTGTCCGCCCGTCTGCCAGCGGCTGAGTCCCCGCGGTCTCCCCCCACCCTCCCGCCCTCCCCACTGTCACCTTCATCCGCTGCCGCCCGCGCGCCCTCACCTGGACGCTGCACTCCACCCTCCACCCCCGACCCCGCAGGTGCGTGCGGGCCAATGGGAGCCGCCACTGAAGGTGAAGGTGGGCGGGCGGAGGCGTGTGGGGGCGTGACCAACTCCCGGCCAGGAAGTGGGGGGGCGGGCCTCGAAAAGAAACTCCTGGGCGGGGCGGGCGTGGTGGGGAGCTTTACTTGGAGTCTCGAAGACCACCCAAACGCCAGCGCGGCCCCAGTCCAGCTGTACCTGGGCGCTTGCTGGGCCTTTTCCTAGGTGGGAGCATGACCTGCGCAACTGTAACTTCCTCGGCGCCCTGGGAAGCGGCCGACTCTCCTTTGGCCCAGGGAGAGGGGCTGAGGACGGCTGTGGCCCCGAAGCCGGATGGGAGTTGTAGTTCGCACTCTCCCGGGTTTGCCTGCCCCTCCCCACCCCCGCCTCCGTCTCCGCTGTCCTCAAAGGTTTTGATGGAACTTTTTGTATTGTTAAAGCTGACCGGGGAGAAAGGCAGGTAGGTTAGGGATAATCTCACCCATTTGGCAGATGTGTACACTGAGGCCTAAGGAGGACGAAGGTGAATTGAGCAGAGGGTGAGGGAATTCCGAAGCATTCTGGTGAGAACGGGATAGTAACTTCATCAAGAGCTTTTTAGGCCTGGGCGAGAATGTAAAGGACAGGAGAGGTCTGAGATGGACTCCTGGAGGAGGGGGCGGCCCTGTCCAGTCACATTTGCAACTTCTGCCCAGCTGTGTCCATCCTGGCTGGCTGCTGCACTGTAGGACTGTGGGTTCGTCCAAGAAGAGAATGCAAGGGAGGGACTTCCTAGTGGCTTTGGACATTTTTTTTTCTAAAGGGCCTCGCTCTGTAGCCCAGGCTTGTCCTGAACTCACTATGGACCCCAGGCTGGCCTTGGACTCATGGAAATCCTCCTGCCTCAGCCTCCCGAGTGCTGGGATTACAGGCGTGTGCCAGCGTGCCCAGTTTAACATACTATTTCTTTAAATGACCTGTTTGGGTTTTTTCTTACTTTCCGAGACAGAGAACTGGAGATGGGACAAAGTCAACTTTCCCATGAGGAGACCCTCTGTGAACTCTTGCAGGATGAATCGGACAACCCTACCTAGAACAGAGTGTTTCTCTACACTAAGGGTGTTCTACTTGGTCTCTGCAGAGACCTTGCCCTGTGGCTTTCTGGGCTGGAATCTGTGAACTAGGGAGACATTGGGAGTGTGTTTCCCAAGTCAATCATGCTGAGAGGGGAGCCAGGCTCACAGCCAAATCTGAAGACCCTTGCCAGGGGCTCCAGAATAGGGGAGCAGGAGTTTGGAAAGTTTCATAGAGGCCTCCCTACTTCTTGTCTTGGGGATTTTGAGCCCTCCTGTGGGGCACAGGAGGTAAGAAAAGGCAAAGGCCACTGGAGGGCGCCAGAGACTAGAGGAGGGACAGGCCTCCGAGTGGTGATTCTCCAACCTTTTTATTTTTTTATTTTTGGACCCTTCCCCTCGACCCCTGCCTCTCCAACCTTTTTAAATCAGCAGATTTGTGTCAGAAGATGATTTTTCCTGTGAGTGGGAAAGATGGCTTTGGTATGACTTAAGTGTATTATATTTTATTGTGCATGTTATTTATATTATTTTTACCTTGTGCTATAGAACATAATGAAATAGGTATACAATTCATGTTAGAAAAAAATCATGGGGGCCCTGAGCTTGGCTTTCTGCAGTGATATTGCTGGTGTGACAGGAGGTAGAGGTGGAGCTCTAGACATAATGCTAGTGTATTTGTTATTTGTTGTTTGTTTGTTTTGAGACAGGGTGTTGCTCTGTAGTCCAGGTTGGTCCTCAACTCACTGTGGAGTCTAGGCTGGCCTTGAACTCCCAGGAATCCTCCTCCTGCCACAGTCTCTCAAATGCTTGGATTACAGAAATGGACCACCATGCCCAGCGTATGTGGTACTTGGGAATTGAATTCAGGGCCTTGAGCTTGCTAGGCAAGTGCTTTAACCACTGAGCGATTCCTGCAGCCCCGAGATAGTGCTACTGTAATCTCAGTCCTTAACAGTCTTGAGGCAAGAGGACTATAAGTTTAAACCCAGTCTAGACAATTTAGTGAGACCCTGTTTCAAAAAAATAAAAACTAAAACATGGAGTGCGGGCCAGACTGGTGGTGCAGGCCTGTTATCCCAGCACTCTGGGAGCCTGAGGCAGGATTGTAAATTCCAGCCCAGCTTGGGTGATTTAGCAATTTAGCAAAAGACTGTCTCAAAATTAAAAATAAAATTGATATAAAAAAGATATAGCTCAGGGTGAAGGCCCTGGGATTGATCCCTAATACAAAAAAGGAGGGGGCCACTGAGGATGTGGTTCTGTGTAAAAGCCCTGGATTCAGTCCATCCCCAGGTTCACACACAAGGAAAAGAAAGAAAAAATGAAAGAAAGAGAGAGAGCGAGAGAGAGAGTTCCTGGAGCTGGGCATGGTGGCGTGTGCTCACCTATAATCCCAGCACTTTGGAGGCTAAGGCAGGAGGATTGTTATGAGATTGACGTCAGCCTGGGCCACACACATTGTGAGTTCAGGACCAGCGTGGACTACAGAGCAAGACACTATCTTAAAGGAAAGAAAGAAAAAGAGGAGGGGAAGGAATGAAAGGATGGGAAAGGAAGGGAGAAAGGAAGAGTGTGCTCCGGTAGGACTGCCCTTTGCCCAGCAGCCCTGTTCTCTGATCTTGTTGAGCCACAGTGGACTAGCCTTCCACGCAGATCCCAGCTCAGTGGGTGTCAGTCAACCAGTGAGTCTCTGCACCTCCAGTCTCTGTCCTAGCCAGTCTAAGCAATCAGCCCTTCCTTTTCTCTCTTTCCGTGGTGGTATCCTCATTCAGATGCCTCCTGGAGGCCCAGCTAGAGGGACCTGCAACCCACAGCCCTCCCAAGCCCCCATGGTGTGGAGGTGCTGGCTCCAGCATTCAGCCAGTTCCCAGGGAGAGGTCATGACAATAACATCATGCATTCTGAGGGGCTTCTTGGCACTTCAAAATGACTTTAGGTTTTTTGGGGGGAACAGGGAAGGGTTTCACTCTGTAGTCCAGGCTGCTTCTGAACTCAGTAGCCCAGGCTGGCCTCAAACTCGGCAAATACTTCTGCCTCAGCCTCTCAGATGTTGGGATTACAGGCGTGAGCTACCACACCTAAGTGTTTTGTGGCAGTGGGGATTCGAATCCAAAGCCACATGCTTCCTAGGCAAGTGCTGTAACTACTGAGCTACGCCCCAACCCGACTTCAGGTCTCTTCTCTCCAGAGGCACCCTACCAGGAGAGTTATAATTACCTCCCCTTGTGGATTAATACTGTGGGGACAGAGGCAGTGTGATGGCATCACTGAGCCCTTGCCCTTAATTCACATTCTGCCCAAGTACCCTGTTCCTGACCTAAGTCAGTACCTTACCACAGCAGGGTGCTCTGTAACAACCTGGGTGCCTTGGACAGGAATAGGGAATGAAAGCTCAGTCCCCAGTGGACTTGGTGCAGGCTTCTGTGAAAGGCTTTAGAGGGAGAAAAGGAAGGCGTGGGGTGAGTGGTTCCTTGTCCTCAGGTGGAGAGATTCAGTCTCCAGCGGTGGCTGAGTAAGCATCCCTCAGCCCTGGCCTCCAAGGCAGCTAGAAGCTGCCCGCCATGTGCTAATCCACTTGAAGCAAGGTGCCCCTTCCTGCACTAACTAGGAAGGTGGGAAGAAGGCAGAGGGAGGAAGTTGGCTGTGGAGTCCTCTGGCCTGACCACATTGGCCAGGTATGTGCCCTAAGAGAATGTCCCTTCCCTTCTCTTAGACACCTTCTGTATATAGTGAAAAACAGCACCTGCTCAGGTGTGAGAGATAACTAAGGTATGTGGTATGGTCACCAGGGACCTTCCTAATGTTTCTCCAGGAAGGATTGAAGACAGGAGAGCTCAGAACCCCTGCTTTTGCTTAAGTGCCTGATTAATTAATTAATTGATTGATTGATACAGGGTCTTGCTCTATAGTCCATACTGGTCCTGAACTCACTATGTAGCCCAGGACGCCTTGAATTCATGGCAGTCCTTCTGCCTCAGCCTCCTGAGTGCTAGATTATACTTGTAGGCCACCTCACTTAGCTAATCTTCAGGTGATGGTGGGGATTCAGGCCCAGGGCCTTGTGCATGCTAGGCAGGCACTGTAACCACTGAGCTGTGGCTCCAGTCAAGCACCTGGTTGTTTAAAGGTGATTCTTGGGGGTCTTGGGGAACAATCTGAAGGAGATGCAAGGTCGAGTAGCCTTACTTCCTAGCAGTTTAAAGGCCCCTTGCCTGCTCCCTGCCAGCACCTGTGCACCAGGGGTGTGCTCCTTGAAAGGTCTAGAACTCCAAATGGGGGAACAGATGGCAACTTCATCATCCTGGGTTTCTTCCAAAACTTTCCCCATGTTGCTGCTGCTGGCCAGAGGTCTCCCATGCGCCACTCAGTTGCAGCCCCATGTGGTTTTGCAATTACCAGTTCCTCTGCGTGCACAGGAAGCCAGGCCCTGAGCCCCTTTAGCCACCACCTCTTTGGCCCAGGGCGCCTCCGAGTCTGCAAGCTGTTTTAGGGAAGGGTGGGGACCTCTGCTTTGTTCTGAGCATTGGGTGGAGCACGATGCTCCCTGCACCCTACCCTTATCCCTGGGCCAACTAGCCACCTCCAGGTGCTCAGCGAAGGAGGCCCTGAGGTGGACATCCTCGGCTGTGCCTCTCTGTACAGTATCTGGGGCCCGGGAACAGGCACAGGAGGCACAGCACTGGCTGGACTGTAGCAGGTGGTAAGCTGGGATGCAAAACTGGGGCTTTATGCCTTCTATGCACTGCTCTAGCTAGTAACTATCTGAAATGCTGGAAATGGAGCCCAGGCCTCACACATGCTAGGCCAGCATTCTGCCACTGAGCCCAGCCCTAGTCTGGTGACTTCGAACCAGAGGGCAGGAGTGGGGCCTCTCAACAGCCTGCTGGCCCTGGATAAGTCCCATGACCAGCCCGATATCAATAAAAACAGGCCCTGGGTGTCTTGTGAATTACTTTGTGTTCTAAACAGCAGAAGAAATAATTGTTCTGAATGAGGGGCTGAAGGAATGGCTCAGTTGTTAGAGCGTTTGCCTAGCAGATGCTACTACGTTAAGCTCTAAGTACCTGAGTTCAATTCCCCAGCACCACATAAGCCGGGTGTGGTGGCACATGCCTGTAATCCCAGCACTTGGGAGGCTGAGGCAGGAGGATGGCTGTGAGTCCAAGGCCAGGCTGGGCTCCATAGTGAGTTCAGGACTAACCTGGGCGGCAGAGCGGGACCCTGACTCAAAAAAAATTTTTTCTGAATGAGACAGTAAAAGAAATGTACCACACACATCACCCAGCTGCTGTGGAAGAAAGCTGGTAGCAGGTGGTTTCAGAGCAGGGTGGGCATACCCCTCCTCTGCCCAAGCCCAGCTCTGAGGAGAGTCTTCTTGCCTAGGATTGAGACAAGGGTGGGGTCTAGCCCTTTCCTCATCCCCTGGCCCTTCCTGTACTCCCATTATGGCCTAGAAAGGACCTCACTCTGGAAAACCCAAACCAGGTGCTTGTGCCCTAGGACCCACAGTTGGGTGGGTACAGATGCCTGCCTCTGCCTTTCCACAAGCCTAAGCTCAGCAAGCACTTCAGGGCTGCCTGTGGGGGCTCGCCTCGTGCTAAGGGTGGGTTCTACAGGTGTGCAAGGTGCCAGAGCCCTGCATGAGTCTTCTTGTATTTATTCTGCCAGAGCTCCTGGGGTCTGTTAAGCATGCTATAGCTCCCTGGGTGGCTCCCAGGGAGGGGCTGTCCCAGGCTTCTAGGACCCAGGGCAAAAGGGACAGGATTCACTTTTTACTGTGGGCTTTCTAGACCTGAGTATGGTTTCATTCCGGAGAGCTGGGGGTCTGAAAGCTTTTTGTTTTGAGACAGGTCTTGTGCAGCTCAGGCTGTCCTTGAACACAGTCCTTCTGCCTTAGCCTTCCTATTTTTCATTTATTCATTCATTCATTATTTTTGAGACAAGGCCTTGCTCTGTAGTCCAGATTAACCCTGAACTCACTATGGAGCCCAGGTCCTTCTGCCTCAGCCTCGTAAGTGCTGGGATTACAGGCATGCACACCACCATGCTTAGCTGTTTTTTCTCCAAGGTGCAGAATAACAGATCTTTATTTACAGTCAAAGGATAGAGGAATAAAAGTTCTCACTATCTGGGAGGGAGTCTTGAGTGGGTTGCCCCTACTTTTATTTGAGGTCTCACTGTGCACTCCTCTCAAGTGCTGGGCTTACAGATGTGCACCATGATGCACAGCTTTATGTGGTGTTGAACTCAGGGCAGGGCCTTGAGCTTGCTAGGCAAGTGCTTTAACCGCAGAGCTATTCCTCCAGCCCCTACTTTTCCTTTTTAAAGGGTGCTTCCAATGAGAAAGAAACCAGACTGGACAGGTAAGTTGGATGACCCACCATTAACATCTCCTTTGCCACCATGACTAGGCTACTCACCCTGTCCCCTCCCCAGTGAACCCACACAGAAAACGAGCAAGTGGCAGAGGAGGACTGTGAGCCACTGGGCCAGACGTGGTCATGGTAGCTGTCCCTAGCGCTCAGCACTGGGTCCTCAACCCCTGGAGATATGCCTGCTGGTGCACTCTCCTAGCGGTACCTTCGGCCAGCATCTTTCTGGTACTTGTCACCCCCAGTCTCTCACCCTTCCAACCCCTGTTTGTGACATCAGCTATCACCAACCCACCTTGCTATGTGAATGCTGTCTCCTGTGTCTGTAGGTAGAGCTGCCTGCTTTAAGCGCCTCAGGCCAAGCATGGAGCTGGGCCGGGGTGGTCCTGAGCCCACAATCCTTTGCAAGGAGACCGCTCCTGGTGCTGAGGGTACTGGAGGGATACTGAGAAGACTGCAGAAGGGGGAGCCTTCCAGTTGTTACCAGACATCTGCCAGCTGCTTTATGTCTATCCAGATAAACCACTCTTGTTCATCCTCCCAGCAAGAGGAATGGGGTCACACCTTTCAGGTTTCCTTCACACTGTCCCCATCCACAGGACCCTGTGGAAGAGGTGGCAGCTGCTGTGTAGCTGAACGTGACAGACCAGAGATGCTCACTTCACCCTGGCAGGTTGGTCAGCATCTCTGCAGGCATCTTAAGTTCCTCAGGTGCTGTCAGTGCCCTCCCAGGCCCTGAGATGGGAGGGCCTAGAGCTACCCGCCTGGGAAAGACTAGTGAACACCAAGAGCCAGCATGGGCAGTTAAAACTTTAATGCAAGGAAGTTTCCCGTCAGCCACCCTCCTTATTGAAGTGTAGATAAGGTATACCTTCCACATGCCCTCACCCAGTACTGACCAGGATGAAGAGCCGGCTGCAGTTCTGTTCAAGGCTGATGATGCAGACAGCAGCAGGGCTGGCTCCCCCAGGTCAGCCTGATCTGATGCGTCTGGACCACAGCTGCTCCGCCTGCATGCTGCCATGCTTGCCGGGGACAGCCTGCTGCTAGCCACAGTGTTTGCCCAGGCCCAAGGTAGGGATGGGCAGGGTGAAGCAGCTGCACTCACCACTTGCTGGCTCTGGCTTCGTATTGCTTGGTCTGGGGGTTGTCTAAAGGCACCCCGGTCCTTTTTGGGCCTCCTTTGCTCAGCAGGAAAGAGAGAGAGGACAGGCAGAAGTATGGCTGAAAGAGGAAGGGGCTGGGTTTTCCCCTGGTCCCCACCACCTGAAAACTATACCCTGCCATTGCTGCAAGCTTCCTCTTACACCACTAAACCACATGGTCATGGGGGACGCACCACCAGTGCCAAGCTGGGGACACCAGTTCATACTTTATCTGGCAGGAATGGGGTGACCACCCCTCCTCAGCCAGACAGCAAACCCAGGCCCTTCAGATGCACTACACATGAAGCCCACACCAGCTCCTGGACAGAGCCACTGACACACAGAAAGGGCAGATAAAAATCACAGCTTTCAAGTGAGTGGTAAGTTCTTGGAAAATCCTGTCAAGTGTAAAAGGTATCACTGTACAGAAAGACCTAGCTTATGTTTTTTTTTTGGAAAATGGTCTTTCTCTTCTCTACAGCTCCCAAAAGACGGAAGTGGCAGTGGCTGTGCCTCATGTCTGTGGCTACCATATTCAGTGGGTATCAGAGTGGGGTAAAGGCAGGGAGTAAGTGTGGGCAGATCTGTGTGGGGGGCAGTGGGTGCAGGGAAGCACAGAAATTAGCTCACCCTGAGCCCTGGAAGCAGAGCTGGGCAGGAAAGGAAGCCCCTCAGGGGGTGACCTCGGCTCAGACACACCCCGGAGCATGGGCTCCAGTCCACATACAGCACAGGATGGCAGACGCTGGAGGGGTGAGTTGGACAGGCCCGGTGAGCTGGTTCCCTGGAATCACCATCCCTGCCCGTGCCATCCAGCCAAAGGCAGCATGGGAGGAAGGACTGGGACAAAAGAATGGCTGCATGTGCATGGGGCTGTCAGATAGAGGCGGTGGCAAGAAAGCAAGCTGCCTCTAGTGGTATATATTAAAAATATCCACAGTTCTTGTGCACACAAAGCTCCATCCTTTACATCCAAGCACCACCCTTCCTCCCCCACAGGCCCAGGAATAGCCTTAAAAGAAAGATGGTGGTCTTCCTATTCGAGAGATCTGAGGAACACCGCTCAGTCTTTATGGACCTAGAAAAAAAGACGGTGACCCCTTCCCTCCCCCAGTTCCTGCCTCCTTGAGTAGGCCACGGAGCCAGCGAGTGGGTTGTGCGGATGGCCCAGGGTGGCCGAGAGGGCTTATCACTCGTGCCGGCGCTTGGAGGGGGGGATGAGGTGTGGGGGCAGGTCAGCAGGCAGCTCGTGACCCTCGAGCTTGACCTTGATGAGGTGGTTGGCCAATGCAAACTCCTCGTCATCCAAAAGCCCATCCTTGTCCACGTCGGCCAGCTTCCAGATCTTGCCCAGCACTGTGTTAGGCAGCTTAGACTTCACCATCTCCTTCTTGGCATTGGCGCCTGTGATCTTGCCGTTGACAGGAGACAGCGTGTAGAAGATCTCATCATAGGTGGGCTTGTCCTTGCCGACCACCCATTCAACGTCGTCGATGCCTTCACCAGCCCCCTCACCATATCCGTGCCCAAAGGGCCCATTCATGGTGCCATCGAAGGCGCCACCTTTCACAGCCTGAGAGGGCATCAGAGACTCCTCCTGGCGCACCATCACCATCAGCCGAGCGATGTCGTTGGCCAGCATGTCGTCCACTGTGTCCAGAAGCTTGGGCTTCAAGGCCTGGAACTTGCTGAAGTCCTGGGTCTGCAGGAGCTCCTGAGGGAAAAAGTGGGGGTCTGAGTGGGCAAATTCTTCCAGACTCCAGGCAGCAGGGCACCCAGGACTGCATAGGCAGAGACTACTGCCCCATTCCCAGCCTGGGCAACCCTGCTCAACCCCTGGGCCTAGGGCACTGAAGATCATGGCAGGGCTGTGGCAAGGAGTCACCAAAAGGACACAGCCCTTCCGGAAGCTGAATCAAACTCCCCTCCTAGATGTCACAGCTTGGGCTAAAGCTGATCTGGGTGGGGTACTGGTGACCAATGTAGCTACTTCTGTTTGGGGAAGTCTACCCAATGGAGATGGGATTCCCTCCAGAATCAGTGCTTTGTGCCTGTGTCTTCCTCAATCCTGGAGGCCACTGACCCACACAACATGCTAGGGATGCCCGGGGTGGTTGTACCTGCATCTTGCGGAGGCTTGGGAAGTCACCAGGGGAGATCTGATGTTCCCGCTCAATTTTCTGGTAGATGTCACCCAGGTTGTTCACCAGCTCTTTCTTTTTGCTCTCTTTACCGAAGACATTGGGCATCTCCTTCTTCAGGGAGCTGATGATGTAAGCATGGACCTGTAAGAGAGGGTGGGGTAGTGTCAGGGGATTGCCTGGCACAACCCTGGCTCCTGTCTTTGAGAATGCTGCCAGGTACCTGCTGCTTGCTGCCTAGGCTAGCTGAGAGTTGCTATTACCATCATAGGACTCCAGTGGCCTAAGGTGAACACACAATTCTAGCAAGAGGCTCACAGTTCATTGGCTACAAGGAGGAAGGAAAGGAACTGGACTCAGGTTCACAGGCTTATGCCCTAGCGCTCTGGGAGGCTGAGGCAGGTGAATCTGAAGTTTGAAGCTAACCTCCGCAACTCAGACTGTCTCAAAATCAAAATAAAAAATAAGCTAGGGAGCTCAGCAAGGTCACAGCACAGGTGGTGAAGGCATGCTTCACTGGCACTTTGGTGGACTCAGGGCACAGCATGGGTTTCCTGACCTAGGTGACTCAAGGCCTGGTATGGGGAGCTGGCCGGATGAGCAAATGGATAAGCATGCAAGAGCCCTGCACCTCCTACATACGCCAGGGCACCAAGAGCACAGGCATCCACGCCCTTGGCTGGAAGTTATGTACAGCTAAGGCAAAGGTCCCAGAATTTGTCATCCCAGCTTCAAGCTCAAATCCCACATGAACTATCACGCTCCAGTGGTCACAGACATGCCACTGATGGTCACAGCATTCTCTGTGGAAGTGGGTTGTACCTGCCATCAAAAAAGGACTTTAAGAAAGGCACTTTTAATCCTGACAACCTGGCAAAGTACAGCTTCCAGCCTACATAAGAAGGAAAACTTTTC
>PVKB01006551.1:0-58632 GCA_004027205.1 Ctenodactylus gundi
AGTATATTTATGTGGTATAGATTTAAGTTCATTGAATGTAGCAATGTGATATAGTTTTAACTTTGTTTTGTTGTAGCAATTCACTTATTAGGTCACTAATGAAAGTTTATCCTAAGGAAACTGATTGATGTAAACATAACCTTGTGAATGTACAAATATGCACCTTCCAGTATTCAGATAAGGCAATTGAATTTTATTTATTTATTATTTTTCTTCTTTCCCAAATTAACTAGTCTCTTGAACTACATGCTTATAATTATTTCCTAGTGTGAACTGGTGGGTAAGGCCAGGTTTAACAATAACAACAAAGATGTAGGAAAATATGGCAAAAAAAACCTTTTGGTGAATATCCCAATGAAGGGATTGGTTGGATTCAGAGAGGAGATATCAAGATTTGACTACTGCGAACCCATTAGAGGAATAGGAAGCTGGGGTAGAGTGGTGACTTGAGTGAAATGACTTAGGTGTGGAAGATTATTATGTTAAACACCGTATGGTTTCTTGGACTTGGAAAACCCAGAAGACAGACATTCTTTGGAACCATATGAAGTGATAGCCGGAGCCGGGGGAAGGGATAGGGAGAGGGCGGGAGGGTAGAAGATGGGAAGGGATTGTGAAGTCGATGTAATACATAGATGTATGAAACACCCAAATTCATTGTAAATTCTATGTATTACATTTGCATATTAATAAAAATAGTGGGGAAAAAAGTCTTTTGGGGTTCTTGGTTAAAATATAGAGGCATTAAGTGATCTTCAGGTTGACACGTGGTACAAGTAGGTAATGCTCTCACCTTCTCTTACTCCTCATTCAGTTCTGCAACATAATCCAACATAGGCTATTTTTAACTACAGTTGACAGAAAACTCAATTTAAACTTGCTTACTTGAGAAAGTAGATCATCTCACAAAGAGTCCAAGGGCTGAGCCTTCTGGGTTGGGCTTCTTTATTAGTTTGACTACATCATCTCTCCTCACTGTTATGTTTCTGTTGCTTATGTCCTGCCACTTTGAGAGAGCTGGTTGTCTTCCTCATGGTTATAGTATGGCTGCAGCTGTGCCAAGCATCATGTCTTTACAAAACAACAGCCAAAGTAAAATAATGCCCATTGCCCTCCTTGATTTCTTTCATCATCTGGAATTGCATTGCAGGCCTATTTCTGTCCAGGACAATGACATTGCTGTGCCCATTGACTTAGTCTGGTCAAGACTGAGCTCCAAGGCTGAGAGGACAGTCTCTCTGAAGATAGGACACCTGGTTGAGTTTTTATTAGCAAGGAAAGGGGGCAGGTTATGAGGAGCTGACCACAGTGCCTGCAATTACCACCAGGAATTTCAAGTCTGTGGATGCAGCAGCTGTATCTCATGGTGACCTGGATGCCCACTGACAGGGATTTAGCCAGAGCCCAGTGGAGCCAGCTGAGCCCCTGCTGTTCCTCAGAGCCACCTCAGTCCCCAGGTTCCAGATCCATGCCCCTGTGCACACCCACGATCAGTCCTCCACTTCCTCCATACAAGTATCAGATCCTGGTCTTCCAGTCTACCTGGGACAACAGCATATCAAAAGCTCTATATACCTTCCCTGTTCCCAGTGCCACTTTGAGGCCACCCCTGTGCACTCTGACATACTTCCATCCTTGCAGGAAACATCAGGTGGTTCTATAGAATTTCCCATACTTTCTATAATAATTTTAAGATTGTATT
Organism: Ctenodactylus gundi; assembly: GCA_004027205.1. NCBI lineage: Eukaryota > Metazoa > Chordata > Mammalia > Rodentia > Ctenodactylidae > Ctenodactylus > Ctenodactylus gundi. The sequence goes on from PVKB01006551.1 coordinate 1,703, forward strand.
ATCTTTCCCTCAGAAAAAAAAAATCTCCTGGAGGCCTGTAATCCTACCATTCCATGAAGCTGAGGCAGGAGGACTGCAAGTTCACAGGTTCAAACCCAGCCTGGGCAACTTAGCAATTTAGTGAGACCCTGTTTCAAATAAACAAGAAAAAGGGGCTGGAGATGTAGCTCAGGATGGAGGCCTGGACTTCAGTCCCAAATACCACACACACACACACACACACACACACACACACACACACACACACACAAAATCAGCTGGGCCCCCTTTGCATAGGCCTGTAGTCCCAGCACTTTAGGAGGCTTTGGGAGAAGGATCACAAGCTCAAGCCCAGCATGAGAAACATTACACATCCCTGTCTCAAAATACAATATTTTTCAAAGGCTGGGGATGTATTTGAGTGCAACACTCTAGTTCAGTCCTCGGTTCAGTCCTCAGAATCACACACACACACACACACACACACACACACACACACACACACAGAGTAAAGTTCTCTCCACCAGGCTCCCTATCACCCACCAATACATACACAAGATGAGGTGACTCAAATTTTCAAATCTTCATTTGCCACATCCTTGTTGTTCAGCCTGAGCACTGATTTCTCCACTCCAGGCCCATGTTTCTTTATTTCTAAGAAGAGCAAAGCCTAACCTCCCAGAGCTGCTAAGGTCTAAACAAGATGATGCATGTAACATCACTCACTGTCAGCACTTAGAAGCCATCAGTTGTCTGTCACATCTCTGGTACATCTCAACATCTGTACAGGGCTTCCATCTCATGGGGACTGAACCTCACCGAAGTCCCCACTGCAGTGAGTGAGCAGGATGCCACACCCCATGCCTCTGATACACCAGTTGAGAGCGAAAAGGCCAAGGTCATGGAGGGGACCCAAGGGTCAATGCTGATACCCAGATCTCAGAGGCTCCAGAGCCAGGGCCCCTCAGGGGCTCACCTGCCTCTGTGACCTCTTTTTGTGTGACCTGGACAGCTCAGCCTGGGAAGTTTGGCAAGAATAAGATCTGGGGCCATTGGTCATTCCGTGACCTGGAGTAGCAAGGGTGGCAGCAAAAATCCAGGGAAGAAAGGGCAGGAGCCTCACAGTTCTCAGCCCATGAAGGGACCTAGTAAGGAGAGATCCTTCAGGGATGGAAATCCAGGATATCGAACCAGACAAGACTGACTTGATGTGCACAAATGTTCATATCCTTTGTCAGGCAATGGATACCATCAGCAAAGGTAACAGACAAACAATAAATGTGGGGAAAGTCTTTGGATGGAGAAGACAAAGGGTTAACATCTATGATGTACAAAGAGCTCTTACAAATTGGAAAGAAAAGGGCAAGCAACCCAAAAGAAATTATGGCAAAGGACATGAATAGGCAATTCACAAAAGATGGAAGCCCAGTGGCCACAGACAAAGGGAAAGATGCTCACACGCCCAAGTGGTCAGGGGAATGCAAATTAAACTGACAATGCCATATCACAGAGGAAAATTTAAGAGAACAATGACATAATGGGCCAGCAGAGACTGGGGGAAAAGCTACACTCCTACACTCCTGGAAATGGAAATTATGTCAGAACTCTTGAGGAGAAATCTGACAAGTTCAATTAAAACCAGGCATGAAAGTTTTTCATACTGGTGAAAAAACAACAACAACAACTTGAGCTGCAAAGTGACGGAGAGGGAACACAGGGACCACCTTGTCTTCTTATCAACAGCCTCCCTGAAGGTCTGGCTGAGACCATTTGATGGGGTCCTGGTGAACAGACTGGAGGAAAGTGACATGTGACCAGGAAGCACACTGCACAATGCCTTCTCCTCTCCTCCCCTCAGGTGGTGACCACTCAGATCCCACAGTGGAGGTAGAAGGAACTGGGTCCTGAATCATCACTGGGAAAAAACCATGACACAGCCACCCCACCTCACCCCACCTCACTCCCTCATTTTATCAAGGCCTTGCAATTTCAGGGTTTCCTGGTGGCCACAGCATCGCCTCAGCTCACTTCAATAAGCGAGCAGGCTGCATGGTCAGAGGCAGGTAGGAAGGGCCTGAGAATTTTCCCAGAGTCGAATTAGCACACAGAGTGAACTGGGTCTGGCCCTGTGGCATCAGGTCTGTAATCCTAGCACTGGGGGCACTGAGGCAGGAGGATCACATGTTTGAGACTAGCTTGGGCACCTCAGTGACTTAGTAAGACTCTATCTAAAAGTGGGCTGGGGATAAAGTTCAGTTTAAGGGCCCTGGGTTTTATTCTCAACACTGACCCTCTAAGACCCCCCAAAATAATAATGAAGAAGTGGAGGAGGAGGAAGGAAAAAGAAGAGGAAAGAACAAAGAAAGAAAGGAAGGAAGGAAGGAAGGAAGGAAGGAAGGAAGAAAGAAAGAAAGAAAGAAAGAAAGAAAGAAAGAAAGAAAGAAAGAAAGAGCAAGGCTAGATCACAGTATGGGAGGAGAAATCAAAGTGCAGAAAAGCGTACCTACTATCTCATTTTGGCAATCTAAACAATGACCAGAAAGAACCCATTAAGAGTGTAGGTACTGTGCTGCTAAGGGTCTGTGATAGTAAGAGAATGGACAGTGTATTAGTTTGGGTTGCACAAAAGGCAGAATTGACAGAAATTATAAGAAAAAAAAAGGAGATCTATTTAGAAGGCTTACAAGTCTGAGGACAGAGATAATCCAAGATGGCGACCTGCCTTTGTGAGAGCTGGATAGTCCAATGGCTGCTCAGCTAGTCTGCCACAGATCTCGGTTGTTCCACAAACAATGGTGAAGACTATAGACTGAGGATCACAACTGAAAGTCAACGATGGGTAGACAGGTGCAAACTGAGACTGGAGTGAATCTGTAATGGAGATCTGTGGCGTGTAGGAAGCAAGTCGACATCCGTAGACAGGTGTGAAGGTGAGAGCTTTCCTGGAGGAAAAAGGGGTAACGATCTTTCTTCCTTTTATACAGTTGGAGCTCCCAGTTGGGCCTTCCACATCCGGGTGGGTGTTCTTCTCTCATTGGCTGGCCCACAAATCACTCACACATACTCATAAGGTCTAATCCAGACATGATTCCTAATTGCCTCAAGTTGACATAATCTCTTCAATGGCCACAGACAGAAACCCTAAGAACACTACCAGCTTGCTGGCATTGGTTGAGGGACAGAGAGAAGAAAAGGGGAAGAGAGAAGCCAAGAATAAAGTTGAAAAGCTCACCAGCAAAAACAGTTCACGCCAGCACATGTTTGCATTTGCAAATGTGCAGCTGTGAACATTAAGCTGTTTCCATTTGGAGAATAAGACTTATTTTCTTTTGTGCATGAGAAAAAGGCCCCATGTGGCTAGTGGGTGCAGAGAAGAGAGAGGAAGAGAAAAGCCCACCCCTTCCTCCAGCCCAGGACAGCCCTTCTGTGTGGCACAATCTGCAGGGGGCAGCCTCACCTCCCCCACTGTAAGGTGGTTAGAAACAAAGGAAAAGGTTCTTGTGACCACAGTTGGGATGGCTGAAGCCAGAGCGTGGGGGCTGCCCCAGGTCAATATTAAGGCACATCGAGGAGGGTCTGTCAAGACAGAAGGGACCCAAAAATCTCCAAGGTCCTTGGCCACAGAAGGAGAACTCTAGGGCTAAATCTAATTCACAGTTACCATTTTCTTGAGCTTACACAGTGAAATCTAGAAAATTCTAACTAGTCATCTATCTATTCAAATTGGCAAATTGTACACATACAGCCCAAATTTGATGTTTCCAAGCCACAGTGACAAAAGCAAGTCAGGGTATATAGCCTACCCCCTAAAGGGTGACAACCAAAGGAAGCATGGAGAAGCCAGCCCCTGTAGACAGTTCTTCCATTCGCTAGTCTCCACCACTCCCCCATCTCAGGCCACTTTACCCCCTTTAAATCACCTTACCAGCCCCACAGTCACATTCATGTGTGCAGTTGGCCATCCCATCCAAGCTGTACCCACCCAACGCTGGCTGAGCCAAGTGGAAATCAAACTCTGGGAGCTTCAGCACAGACAAGGCTGGATTCTGGCTCTACCACTTGGATTGGAGTACCGATTCAGCTGATCCAGAAGCACATTTTCCCAACAGTGTTGCAGAGTTGTGGGTTTCGGTGGCCACCCACAGAGTTTCCTGGTGAACTCCAGGAGGTGAAGCAACAGCCACTGGAAGTGAGAGAAGGATTCCAGCTCTGGGGCAGCACTCAGATGCCACCCTAACCTGCTGGCTGACCTCATTGTGGGGAATAGCACACGGCTTTTCTGGCTTCCCCAGACCAGATGCCTCTCAGCATCCAGCAGGCCTAGGCCAAGTGTGCACAGTGCCTCAGGCAGTGAGGCAGCTCTGCCATGGCCTTGAGGCTGGGGGACAGAGGCAGGTTTTCACCAGATGCTTCTTCCTCATGCTGCTGGCTCAGAGTGACCACAGGCTCAACCCTATGAGGACCAACAGCTGCTGTTAGGTTTAAATCAGGAATGTTCCCAAAAAAGCCTCAGATGTTTGAAAGGATTGTAGGAGTTAATAGTATCAGTGGATGAATCCATTGATGACTTCCGGTGCTGTTAAGAGGGGGAGCCGGTCAGAAGGGGCGGATCCCTGGGCCTGGCCTACAAGGGTCCACCTCCCTCGCTAACTCCACCCTCCTCCCTCTCTGTATCCTGGCTGTGCTGGGAGGCACAGCTGCTCTCTGACTAGGCCTCCTCCCGGCCTTTTCACCATTGCCCGTCATCTATGAATTGACTGAGATCTCCCAAAACCGTGAGCTAGAACAAAACTTTCATCCTTTAAGTTGTGGGTGTCAGGTATTGTTTCTCACCAACAAGAAAATAACTGAGACAGCTGCACACTCACAAATGGCAGAACGCCTGTGATGTACCTGTGGACCTGTGTTGCTTCTGCAGGGTGGGGCTTCCCAGTCCACCCTGACTAACACGCTATCTTTGTGAACTCAGGTGAGTTACTTAACCTCTCTGAGCTGTACTTTCCTCATCCTAAAGTGCCAACAAGATGATGCTTCATACACTTATACTGAGGCTACAATGGGCATGCCAAATGCTTAGCTGAGTGCCTGGCACATCACAAATATTCCATAAATGCCATCTCTTATAGAGTAGCCATGTTTCCAAATAGGAGCTGTGGGTTATTAAGAGTGGGGAAGAAACTAACTGGTAATGCCTAGTTTGCACCTTTGTAATCAAAATCAACAATACTTCTTCCTCAAATACTTTAAATATCCCTCTATCCGTGTGTGCATGCACACTAGGGAGATCTGAAAGCTCTAATGCAATTCTTCCCTTTATTTACTTTTGTTTCTGTGGTGCTGGAGGTCAAGTCCACAGCCTTTGCACTGAGATACATCCTCAGTCCATTTTTTATTTTTGATTTTGAGATAAGACCTCTCTAAGTTGCTAAGTTGCCCAGGCCGGGCTCAAACTTTGGATTCTCCTAACCTCAATCTCCCAGACCTTTAGATTTAGTAGAGACAATCTGCCTTACCTGAGGTCCCAGTATCCAAGCAATGAAAAGGAGATTTGCATAGGGCTGTAAGGGGACTCTCTCAGACCCACAGCCAAGGGTGAAGAGGCTTGGGCCAGGAGAAGGAGGCAGGGCAGGTGGCATGGAAGCCTCATCAAAGCCAAAGTCCTTCAGTACTGTCTCAAATGGCGGCATCACCCAGTTCTTTATACTGTATGTCAGTCACTCCCTGAATGTGGACACAATCAGAGACGACAGCACACCTCCAAGAGGGTCTCTAAGGCCAGCAGCTTCCAGCACTCCAGGCTGTGGGTCCCTGCCCTCGAGGACTGCACAGAGCAGGGCAGTCTGCTGCTGTCCCCTGGAAGACAGTGCTGCAAGGGCCCAGGTCATGCCGTCTGTCTGTCTGGCCCAGAGCTTTGCTTTGAGAAGGTGCCCAGGTGCATTTATTCAGCACGTGGAAGGGAAGCACTAAGCTAGGTGTGGTTGCACGTGCCTTTAAGCCCAGAGCTTAGGAGCCTGAGGTGGGAAGAACCCAAGTTTAAGGCCAGCCTAGGCAAATTAATAATTTAGCAAGACTCTGTCTCAAAACAAAAAGGGCTGATGTCTCAGTTACTTTTCATCGAGGTACTGAATAACTGACACCCACAACTTAAGAGAGGCAAAGTTTTTTGGCTTACAGTTTCAGAAGGTCACAGTTCATTCATGAGTGACCAGCAATGGTGGAAGCACATAGAGGAGGCCTAGCAGGAGAGAAGCTGTTCACAGCATTGCAACAGGAAACAAATGAGCAAGGTGGGGTGGAGCTATCTCATTCCTTCCAGGTCATGCCCCAGTGATGCACTTCTTCTAGGTCAAGCCCCAGTGTTCCACTCCTTCTAGCCAAGCCCCAGTGACCCACCTCTTACAACCAGGCCCCATATCCTAAAAGCACAAGGATTCCATAGGTATTCTACAATATCCAAATACATGAATGAGACTTTTGAGAGGCATTCCAGATCAGATAGAGATGTCACTCTGTGTAGCTCAGCCCTGGCTTTCGATTTGGCTAATATTTCAAGGCCTGGCTTTTTTTCCCCCTCTCTCTGGGAAATGTATGGCCCAAAGATACAGCTGGAGCAATCAAACATGTCTCTGCCACATGTGGTGACTCCTCTGTTCCTCCCACCCTGCCCCTGACCATATTTCCCACCAAACATGCTCCTTGTCTTCCTCCTTCAGTATGAGTTCAACCTCCTGCAGGAAGTCTTCCTTACACAATGATGTCAATCCACACACACACACACACACACACACACACACACACACACACACACTTCCCTAAAGAGCGATTGTGAGCCTCAGAATTAAGTTGCCAAAGACCAGAAGGTAAAACTCCACATCTCCCCTCCACCATTGGAATCTACCCTGTTCTGCAAGCCACAAACTTGGGGAAAACACTCCCTTTCGATGGGCTGGATGAGTCCAGTTCCCGGCTCTGCAATCAGGCCCACTCCTGCTGGGATGCCGTTCTGGACAATGAGGGAAAGTGGAGCTAGGCTTTTGTAAGAAGTTTCCCTGCTGACAAAAGGAGATGCTCAGGAAACAGTGGTCCCTCATGGGGCTAGATATTGTCAGATTTTAGAATGACCTGGGAGCTATAACTGCTCCCTAGTATGTGTGACAGTGGCCAGACTACACACACAGACTAACAGATGAGAGGCCTCGGAGCCATGAACACAAACAGCTGCTGGGCTCATGGCACCATCCATGGAAGGTCCCTGAGTCACATCTCTGTTTTCTGCACAGCCAGCCCCTGATCCAGGGTGCTGTGATCCAAGGGCCTGGACCTAGGACCCCCAGCCAAGGCCTGGCTTCCGGCTCTTAGGCTCATGTGCCCAGGAAGACAGAGATATGGCCCTGCCCTGCTAGACATGGTGGAGGAAACTAGTAGCCTATCTTATAACCATCTGGTTTTGAGGGAAGTGAGCAGAAAGACAAGGTGAATAATGCCATTAGGCGGCTTATTATCATGCCCAGAGCCACCTACCATACCATCAGCCTCCCGTGAACGGGAGCATAAAGCTCTCACACTCCAGCTTGAGGTGGGACTTCTGTGAAGGATCTAAAGGTCGTGCTTTGGTTAGCATGACTGCTTGCTCTCTCTCCCTCTCTTTCTCTCTCTGTCTCTGTCTCTGTCTCTCTCTCTCTCTCTCTCTCTCTCTCTCTCTCTCTCACACACACACACACACAAAGAGGAATGTGTACATGCCTACAAGGCTCATTTCAAACACCCAATAAGTTTCCTACATGATAGGGAAAAGAAAGAAAAGTTAAATGGCACAACCACTGGGCCAAACAGCCTGGTAGTTCCTCAAAAAGTGAAGTGTAGAGTCTCCATGTGACCCAGAAGTCCCAGCGGGATTGAGAATAGGACCTCAGACAGACATCTGCACTTCCGCATTCATAGCATCATTAGTCATAACAGTCAAAAGGCACAAACAACCCAAAAGTCCATTGATGAATGAACAGATCAGCAAAATGTGGCACATACATACAATAGAATTATTCAGGCTTAAAGAGCAAATTTTCTCAGACTGGGGGCATAGTTCAGTGGTTAGAGAACTTACCTAGCATGTACAAGGCCCTGGGTTCAATTCCCCAGCACCACACAAAAATTATCCAGGTGGGGTGTCACATGCCTGTAATCCCAGTGCTCAGGAGTCTGAAGCAGGAGGATCGCCACGAGTTTGAGGCCAGCCTGGGCTACATAGTGATCTCAGAAACAGCCTGGGCTCCAGAGTGAGGCCCCATCTAGAAAAATAGAAAAACAAAAAATATATGGATGAACCTTAAAGACATTATACTAGATGAAATCATCCAGTCACAAAAAAGACAAGCATTTCAAGAATTCATGTCTCTATTATGTGAGACACTCAAACTTGGTAAATTCATGGAAGAGCTGAGTGACATTCTCTGGGGCCAAGAACAGGTGGAAATGGAAAGTTACATTAATAGATATGGAATTTCACATGAAGTTCTAAAGATGGACATGGTGGTAACTGTTTGGCAATGTGCTTGTACCTCATGCCATCCAATGGCAGATCCGAAGGTGCTGTGTTGTGTATTATGCACCACCATAGAAAAGATTGAAAATGTAAAAGAACAAGCACTCCTTCACAATTAAACATAAAAAATAAGTCTATGGCCATACCACCCTGAATGTGCTCAATCTCATCAGAAAAGAAAAAGAAATCCTACAAGCTAATCCTAAACCCAACCAGAAAAAAAATCACAGGACTGAAGAAAATGTTAAAAAAACAAAACAAAAAAAAAAAACCTTTGCTGAGACTTAAAAGTTAACCTGGGAAAGAAGAGGTGTACTATGTCCATGGAGATAGAGAATTATCACAAAGCAAATCTTCCTGAGTAAAACAGTAAGAGGCAGCAGTTCCAATCAAAGCCCCAGTGGAATTTTTCCTTCAGCCCAGTAAACTGACTCTGAGAATTCTATGCAGAGCTGGGACAGACTTGTGATCTCAGCATTCTGGGAGGCTGAGGCAGGAGGACAGCAAGTTCAAGCCCAGCCTGGACAACTTAAGAGCTTAAGCGAGACCCTGTCTCAAAATCAAAGCTAAAAAAATGAGTTAAGGACGTAGCACAGTACGAAGGCTACCTATAATAAAGATGATGATGAAATCAAAATTTAATAATCCTATGGAAGGGGTTGAAAATATAAGATTTTGGATTTTTTTTTTTTTTGTACAAGGAATTGAATACAGGACCTTCACTCCAAGCTATATTCCCAGCCTCTTTTTATTATGTATTTGAGACAAGGTCTTGTTAAGTTGCCCAGATGAGGCTATAACTTGTAATCTTCCTGCCTCAGCCTCCCCCAGTACTGGTATTACAGCCCTGTACTACCTGGCCCAGCTAGATTTTGAACATTTAATTACTGCATAACATACATAGTATTCAAATTATAAATATACAGCTCCATAAAAAAAGCCACAGGCCAGATCAAGGTACAGAACATTACCCCAGAGGCCCTCTTCACTCCCCTGCCCCTTCCTATCAGGATCCCCTTCACAGATAACCCCTCTCTAGGCCTCTTTCTCTCAGCTGGCTGGCCTGGCCTGGTTCTCAACTTTCTACTTATGAAATCACACCATACGTATTGTTTTGGTTTTGTTTTTGTTTTGAGACCGGCTCTTGCTCTGGAATCCTGGCTGGTTTGAAGTTGCTAGTAGCCCAGGCCAGTCTTGAACTCATAATAATCCTCCTGCTTCAGCCTTCTGAGTGTTGGGATTACAGGCATGCATCCCCACACCGCTTTATGTGGTGCTGGAGAATTGAACCCAGGACCTTGGACTTGCTAGGCATGTGCTTTAACCACTGAGCTACACCCCCAGCCCCGGTATGTATTATTTTGCGCTTGGCCTCTTTCACCCCACATGACTGTGCAACCCATCCACCCTGTTGCCTGAGTGGCCAAGGGTTTCATCTCACTTCTGCGTAACATCTCAACACATGAGCCTCTCGTCACATATTTGCCTGTCCTCCGGTCTGTAGGCACATAAGTTGTTCCCAAGTTGGTGTGTGCCAGTGGCACTGTGGTACCTGACCTTAGATTTACATTTGTGTGTGTGTGTGTGTGTGTGTGTGTGTGTGTGTGTGTGTGTGTGTGGTGGAAACTGAACCCTGGGAGCACTGAGCTACTGAGCTATACCTCCAGTCCTTTGACTTTTGAGACAGTCTTGCCAAATTTTTCAGTCTGGCCTTAAACTTGCCATCTTCCTGCCTCAGCCTGTGATTACAGGCATTCACCGCTGTGTCTGGCCATGCACGAGTTTTGGTAGGCATATTTCTAAGAACGGAGCGACTAGGTCATCAAAAATATGCTTAAGAACAACAACAACAACAAAATGTGAGTGCGGGGGAGAGAATGGGGCAATCTTCCTCCATTCAGGATCAAAGTAAGACCTGAAGCTATAGGAGTTGCAAGGGACCTGTGCTCACACCCTCTCAGATTCACCCAAGCGCGCACTTGCGCACCGTTCTGCCCGGCTGTCAGCCTCACTCCCCTCCTGGTACTCCGCCAGTCTGCACAGACAACTCCCAGGCCGGACTTCCCAGACCCGATAACTGAGTGTCACGGTCCTTTCAAGTTATATCACAGTGCAGGCCTGCAAGTATCCAGGAGACACGGGTGGAGGAGAAGAGGGGACCCCTCCCCCACCCGCCCACTGGCTTGAAAGGGAGAACAAAGTGAGCGGGATCAGAGTGTGCAAGGTGGTGGCAGCGACGCTGAAGCCATTTATCACTGCCAGATGTGTGAAGGGTCAGGCTGCAGGGCATGCTGGGAGTGCCAGCGGGGGGCGCCTGGACTGCTGCCACCTCCAGGAGTAACCTGTCCAGTAAGCCAGGGACCAAGGAAGGGCTGCCAGGAGCCTATGCTTAGCAAAATGACAACGTGCTTTCTTTTTTGTCCAGGCCAGAGGGGCCGGGGTGCAGGCGTAACCACTTAATAAAGGGCTGTCAGTCACAGCACTAAAAATACCCTCCCACGGCCGGCAAGCCCCAAGCCCGGCGGCCTGAATGGGCCTTTGGTGACACACAAGGACAAATGTTTGCCCGGAAGGGCCTAGTGTCAGGCAGCACACAGGGCCCAGTTTGCGGCATCTCCTTCTCCCCACCGTCACCCCTGCACGCCCCTCTAAGGCGCCCACTGGGACTGGAGGGTCAGGGAACAGGAGGGAACACTTACCTCTCCCCAGGCCTCCGCATCGCCTGGGGAGCAAACACCCACCGCCTCCCTCCGCGGGCGGCTCCCTGCCCGGGCTTCCTGGGGGATCCCTGGTTTGAGGGCGGAAGCCCACCCCTGGCCTCGGAGGGTCCCCCCTCCTACGTGCCCACCCTCCGCCCCACCAGCAGCAGGCACCCACGGGCGCCAGGCCCGAGCCCTGGTGCGGGACCAGGAGGAGGCCGGCTCCTTTCCACATAGTGGGTGAGGCCCTGCCCGTCCTGGTCTCGGGAGACCCAGATCTCTTGGGGGACGCACCGCGCTGGGTGGAGACAGAAGGCTCAGCTCTGGCCTGCAGGAACTTCCAGTCTAGTGGAGGAGGTACAGTGTCAAAGAGACACGATCCCGGGCGGCGCCGACAGCAAGTGTTTGGCTAAAATGCCCTTGCAGTTCGAACCTCCGGGGACCTGTGAGCCCTGCAGCTGGGCAGGGGCTGGGAGCCCACGTTTCTCACAAGGTGCGGGGCGCAGTGCGACGCAGTGTGGCGGGCTGTGGACAGGAACGGAGTTCTGCAGGCCGAAAGCAGGCCTGGGGAAGGCTCCTTGCGGGGCAGGAGGCCGGCTCGGAAGGGCTGGACAGACTCTGGAGCCGACTGGTCGTGGGTTCAAATTCTTACTCTGACACTTCAGAGCTGTGTGGTCTTGGGCGAGTCTGTCTGTGTCTCGGAAGTGAGGAAGAAACCAGAGCGGAGCTGGGCCCGCTCCGGAAGCCGAGGCGAGAGGTCAGAAGCCCGCGCCGGGCGCGGCACGCACTAGGCGCTCAGCTGAGCGCGGCAGGCGTGGGCACGGACGCCGCGGCGTCGCCGGGATCCCCAGGCAGCGCCCGCGCCCCGCCCCCGCCGGCCGCGGGGACCCGGCGCGGCTTTGAAGTCCCAGATGGGCCGCAGGAAAGAGGACCCCGCGCCCAGCCCCCAGCCCGCACCTGGATAAACACGCGCCGCCAGCGCGGGCCGGCGGCCGGCGGCGGGGACGGCCCGGCGGCGCGCGGCCGGCCGCGGCTCACTTCAAAGCCGGCGACGCCCGCGGGAGGGGCGCAACGGCCCGGCCGCCGCCGCCTGGGCGACCCGCCCGCCGCTCGCGCCGCCCCCGCCATCTGCTCCGCGTTAGCGCGCGCCGCCGGCGCGGGGAGGGGACCGCAGCGCCGCCGCAGGCCCGCGCTGCCCGCGCAGGAGCCGGCTGGGCGCGCACCTGGCGCCTGGCTGCTGACCGCTTCTTCACTAGGCCTGGTAGGTGCCACGCGCTGTGCTGGGCACGGGGTGAACCGGCAGTGCGTTCGTTCGTCAGACACGGACCGAGGGACCCCGGGGATTCATTCATGCACTCGTTGGTTCCTTCGCTGGGCTGTTTCGAGAGTCCCCTCTGTGCTCTCTCCTGCCCGGGTTCACCTCCGCCCTGCCTCCCCGGGCACATTCACTCATCCGCAGGCTCCTCCGGGCTTTTCCTCTCCCTCCCCATTCTAGCATTTGTTCTCCGGGCCTAGAATACCTTTTTCTCTGCCCTCGGCAATCTCCGGTGAACCCTGCAGGCTAGCTCAAAGAGTGTCTTCCGTTGTGAAGCCTTTCCACCTCTACAAGGCCGGGTCCTGTAAATCCTGGTGCCACCATCCCACTAAAGAACACAGGGGGATTGAATGACAGTGATTTATTCCTTTGCAGGGTCTGTCCCCCACAGACTGATGGCCCCAATCTGGACCCCGCCCAATAGGCTCTTGTAACCTCTCTATGGCTCCGTTTTCTCATCTGGAATTTAGGGGCACTAAAACCCTCGCAGAGCACAGGAAATAAGGGTTGAGCCCAAACCTGACTCAGGCAGGGCCCTGGTATAAAGCAGCCCACCTGCCTGGTTCTCCTTGCAGCCCTCCGGCTCCAAGAACCAAAGCTTCGTGGTCTCTGGGCTTGGCCTCCCTCTACTAAGCTCCTGCCTGCTGCTCGTTGGCACCTGGTCACCTGGCCTGTTCCACACCCCAAGCCCAGAGAGCTGGCCTTGAGTTTCTCCTTCTTTCCCTTGCATGCTGGGCACGCAGCCTAGCTCATGACACCCAGTGGATCCATCATCAAGGACACCCTCAAGCCCTTGCTATGTTGCCAGAACTCAGTGTATCTCCTGGGGTGCAGGTAGACCCCTGAAAATAGGGCTTCATCCAGGAGCTTCTACTGCCTGCTGCATGCCCAGAGTTAAGGACAACCAGGCCGTTGGCTCTGAGAGTCACCAAGAACATCTTGGAACCCAGGGCTCCCACGTGGCAACACCAGGGAAGGATGCCATGACATCTGTCCAGGAAGCTAGTAGGGAGGACCCCTCCCCTACGTCATAGGTCATCAAAAAGTGGGAAGGTGGTTGGTTACCACACATACCGGCAATCAGACAGACAGCCAAGATGAGCCCTGAAGCCAGGACCAAGCCTTTCTCAGGCCCACAGATCCTACTCTGTCCTCTCTGTCCTTTGTTTCCTGCTTCTCACAGGCTCTGTCCCTGATTCAGCCTCTGTCCCTGACCCAGTAGTCACGTTAGGGCCAGTGGAAAGGAGCCTGGGAGATGAGGTACCCAGAAAGGTCCTCAGCACGGCACCTGCAGGCAGCAGATGGTTTGTAGGGGTGTTGGGGCAAAGGGAAGACTCTTGTTTTTAAGCTACGGGCTTGTGACTGGGCTACCTTCCTGACTCAGCCACTTACTAGGTGGGATGGATGGAGGGCACCCCTGAACAGAGAAGTGAGGAATCAGAAAAGGCAGGAGAAGAAGTATATTTTCTTGGGATCTCTCAAGGCAAAGCACATGGCTTCTGCCACCCTCATCAGGCAAAGGTGGCACTCACACTGCCTGGGGACAGCCTCACTCTTGTGTTTTTCTCTCACTACAGGGAGTAAAGCCTCTGGCAGGGCCTCTTCCTGCAGAGTGAGCTTTCAGGGGGACACAGCTGACTTAAGGCACCGTCCCCATGAGCACAGCTGAGGCAAGAGCTCCAGGGCACGAGATGGGCTCCGAAGAGTCCCCAGGGGGTGGAGCAGCGCTCTGGGGACCAAGCCAGGTATGCTGTCAGTGTTGCAGTAGGGCCTCCATCCTGATCCTGCAGGGCGCTCGGGAGGGCAAGGTCGCCTCTGAGTTGTCCCAGCTCCAGGCAAGGAAGGAAGAGTCCTACTCTTGCGCCATGGGGGATGGCACCCACAGGTACTTCCTTCTCTGCCCAGTGGGCCATTCGAGTTAAATACCCAAAGAAGAGTCACAGCAGATGCTGGGCCTGACAGGGCGCGGAGGTAGGGGGAAGGGACTCGGAAATGATTTTTTAAAAGAGAAAAGAAATGTCCCAGGGGATCAGAACTGATGACCAGAGTCCCCCAGCACAGCACGGCCAGCCCAGAGCTGCACCTTAGATAGAGCCTGCCCCTTGGATCCCGGTCAGCAAGTGCACCCCCTGGGGGTAGTCCGCGGTGCGACAGGCACGACAAATAACAGGCTCGGGCTAGCTCCTGAAAACATCCCGGGTAGTCATTGCCCGAGCTCCTAAGCTTCCAGCCTGCGGCCTTGCGTGTGTGCCCTGGCAGTGAGGGACGGTTCAAGGGTCATCTGATCAAGTTTCTGCCCAGCTGGAAGACGTTCTCTTGCAACATTGAGACAGACCAGGGCTGTGCAAAGTAGACACCACCATGCCAGCTGTGTTATGTCACTTTCTCAGCAGTGGAAAGGGGGTAGATATACAAATTGCTGAGCCATTTCACTGAATAACGTTGCCGAGAGGCCGAGTCACTACTGAACTCCCCAGGTGCACCGATTTGACCTCCTCTTGTAGGTGGTGGGGCTAGTACAACCCACTAGCTGATCACTTCACCATCTTGAAGTTCACTCGTGTCTCCAGGGAGCAAACCACTTCCAACCGTCCTCGTGCTAATTCCTGGGGCCAATTTGGTCAACACTGTGTAAGGATATGGGTTCCCTGTAAGGTCAGACTCTGTACGCTGCACAATTCCAGGAAGTGCCGTGACAAAACCCACAGCAGGAAGGGGTGTCCTTGGAACCTACAGTGTCCACCTTGTTCACCTTGCTGCCTGAAGCTCAGTAGTTGAGATGCTAACCTCTGTCTTTGGGATACAACATGTCCCGGGCACAAGCACCTGTCCATCACGCGGTCAATAGTGAAGCATTTCATCACAGAGACAATAGAGCAAGCATTCAGCCTACACTGGCACACACCAGTCTCAGTAAGCAGTACTGTTACTCTGATTTTTGCCTCCAGAATCCTTCTGCCCAAACACTAGCACTGGAGTTGACTTTGGCTTTCAGAGTTCCAGCCCCAGCTTTAGGGGTGCTTCTAGGAGACCCTGGAAAACTAGGAATCACCAATTTAGACTCCCAGCTCCCATCCCCAGGCTTCTGATCCTATGGAAAGTCCCTCCCCCGACCCAGTCACTTCTCTGGGGGCAGAGAAAAGGTTGGATCACAGTGTCCCTTCTCCTCTCAGAGTTCAAAGCTACTGCCAGCTCCCACATGGCTGGCTTGATTTGTTTCTTATCTATATTTTTTTAATCTGGCAGATCCCCCCCCCCACTACTTTTTCCGTAGCATCATAGGGCATCTTTGGAGCGGGCAACAAAAGCATTCTTTTAGGAGTCGGCGGGGGGCCAGGGCAGAGCCACTTCAAAGGGAATGCAAAGCTGCAGCGCAGTCCCATCATTGTCCTCCCCTGCGTGCCTGCCCTATTGTCCCTAGGCCGCCCTGAATAGGCAGGCACAAAGGCCACATGTTCAAAGTGGGCACCACATGCACCATCAGAAGGGCGGCCTGTGCCTGGTCCCTTCATCGCTTGCGCAGGGGTTTCCAGCCAGGGAGGGGCTGGCCTTGAAGTGGGTTTTCTCCTCCTGGCCTCTTCTCTCTTCTCTTCTCTTCCCCTCTTCTCCTCTCTCTCTCTCCCCCTCCCTCCCTCATCTCCCTCTCTGTCTCTCTCTTTCCCCTTGAGCTAAAACTTCATGCATTTTGAAGCAGCCCCTGACCAGCAGCCTTTTCCTCTCGTTTCTGTATTGAACAAGTGGGTTTCCGCCCTAGCTGCAGGTCTGCAGGGGACTGTAGGGCTTTCTGCTGAGCCGGGAGCCTGAGTAGGGCAGCTTCCCCTCTGGTGAGCCCCTGAGTCTTTTTTTAGCTTTTCGTGGAACCAGGAAGGTGAGAATCCCACCTCTGGCACCAGGAGGTCTGAGACCTGCCTGCCAGGCCAAATAGAAATTGAGAGGGAATATCTGACCTCAATTTCATAGAAAAGGAAATCAAGGTCCAGAGATGAGATGAGATGGGCTGTAGGCCATGCAGCAAGGCCAGGGCAGAGCCAGGGTGGGATCCAGGTTATTTTCTGAGGCCCTGGAAGGCCCCTGGTGCACAGAAGGCCAGAAGGCATTGCCTGCCCATGTGTCACCATGTTCTTCTGGGTAAATAAGCCACCTGCAGAGTATCCGCACAGGTTGTATTCACAGGCTACTCCGTCACACAGCTCTGAGAGCTCTGTCCTTCTGGAAGCAGACTGCTGGGAGAGCTCTGTAGAGAACCACGCTCAGGAAATGACTCCAGGCACACACCGTGATCAGGTCTTCTGAGGCCCGGGGTTCCCATGGCAGAGGAGATAGAGGAAGGATGAGCCAAGAAGGACAAATATTAGCCGCCATCTGCAGGGATGCTGACAGCAATAGTTAAAAACCACCATCATTTCAGAAACCCGGTACCTCACACTTCACACTGGACATGGTGTGTAGCTTGACCTAATAATCTTAGAAGAGAGACCTGTTATCCCTATTTAAGAAACAGAGAACCAGGCTCAGAGAAGTCAAATAATTTGTCCAGAGTCACACAGCTGGTTAGTGGCAGAGCTGGGACTTACATCCAGCTCTGCCAGATGCAGTGGACATTAAATGGCATTTGTCCTGGTTTCTCTGCGTAGGTGCACAAGTGTCTCAGGATCAGGTCTGTAGGATATGAGGGGAAAGGTGAAGTGATCTCCCCTACCCAAATCCAGACAGGGAGCCTGAGCTCAGGACTTGAGGGCATCTTTGGCTCAGAAGCCCCAGCAGAGCAGAGCAGGCAAGGCAGGCTTGACCTTCAGGGGGACTGGGGCCCACAGGAAGGGGCAGGTGTTTATATGGCAAATAGAAAACCCCTGGAGTCAGCCTGAGCCTGGTTCAAATCCCAGTTTCACTGGTGAACTGGGACTTAACCATCACGTCACCTCACCAGTCCCAGACACCTGGCCCACTCAGCCAGCCAGCTCACCCACTCAGGCCAGTTTCCCTTGTCTGTGAAGTAAAAGGAAAGGCTCCTTTTGGGGGACCCCTGGCCTGCCAAGGGAACAGGGCTTTGGCACTTTACCTCCAAATGCAGCCAGTACAGGTTCCTGTATTGCATAGACCAGGTCCCCGCTTAAGAATGCCTGAGGACACAGGTGCAGTGGCTTTGAACAGAACCTCTTGAAAAGGAGCCTCAAGGTGCCATGGAACACAAACTAAGCTTCGAGGGGTGCCAGGTTTGAGGGGAGGCTGCCCTTGAGGGGCTTTCTGCTGTTGGGGAGGTGCACCCGGAGAGGAGCTCCTGGGGAAACTGCCTCACCCGTGGTTGGGAGCACCCAGCTTTGGGGTGTCAAAGTTCGCGGGAGCCACTCTGTCTCCCTTTCACACACTCACAGAGCTGACATGGTTGCTCAGACGCCCCATCAGCTCCAGAACCCACTCGCATCCACACATCTGCTGTGAGGACTCCCGGCCTGGGCTTCCTTTAAGGACAGAGATGGACATGTCTAGATTAGCGTAAACCGTAGGCTGCCTGTTCTCTCTCTGGAATCAGGCCATGTTCTGCAGATCAAAACTCCTGTAAAAATAGGAAAACTGCTAGGATTACTAAGCACTCACTGTGCTCCCACACGATGAGGTTGGGCCACCTGTCCACCAGTGTGCATGCACATCAACCCACGAGAGTCAGACAGGTGCTGCTGCCATGGGACAGGTAAGGAAAAAAGCGGGTTGAATCCACCCTGTTCGGTCTCAGGGACATGGCAGAGACTAAGGCCAAGGCCAGGCAGCCCCGCTCGCAGGCTGGGCTCCTCTCCACTGCACACCCGCGGTCGGGCCAAGCCAGCCAGAGGCAGGGCACCCCTGACTCATTTTTTCAAGAAGTCCCAAGAAAGGAATAGAGACTTAGTATAGAACCGGCTTCTCCTGCCTTCACCCCTGGCCTCCTGGCTCCCTGGTAAACTGCCAGGGCATTTCTAGCACCG
The DNA here is from genome assembly GCA_004027205.1 of Ctenodactylus gundi. Lineage (NCBI taxonomy): Eukaryota > Metazoa > Chordata > Mammalia > Rodentia > Ctenodactylidae > Ctenodactylus > Ctenodactylus gundi. The sequence goes on from PVKB01006551.1 coordinate 20,195, forward strand.
CACTGAAACACCTAAGCTCCACTTAATCTCATTTCCAAAAACAAATCAGTCCACTGAAATTTTCTCGTTCTGCAAATGAATGCGTGGAGAAAAAAGCCGCGTGTAAACAGTTCCCACATTGCCTGTTTAGATGCCATTGACTTTCAAATCAGCTTGCCCGCCATGCCTTGAAGAAGCAGAGTCAAAATGCAAATGTAGCATAAACGGCTCTATAATAAATGCTCATTCAACATTTATTCTTTCTCAAATCATCTCTTAAAGCCCTTTCATGCTAATGTCTAGGAGATGTGACATTAGAGAAATCGCTTTGACATGCTAAGGGGCTCCAAGATTAACAAAAAAAAAAAAAAAGAAAAAAAGAAAGGACAAGATAAAGCTTTCGGAAGACCTATTTCAGAGGAATTATTCCCGCCTTTGAAAGTGCTCCAAGGTTGCTGCACATCTCGGCTTGTTGGCATACATGTAAATGAGGTGCTACAAAAGTCGCCGCTACACTCCACTTGGATGAAAGCTCCAGGCCGCCGGCACAGGGACAGGGAAGGCGGCCAGGCTCCCGGGTGAGTGGGGAAGGGGCGGAGGGGCTGTCTCATCCTGAGGGCAGGAGGCCCCGCGCAAGCACCAGCCATGGGTGCAGATGTCCAGGTCCGGCACAGTTGGCGTGGCCAGCTTCTGGCAGTTGCGTTGCAGAAGCAGCACCTGCATCTTTTATGTAGCAGCGGTCTCCAACTTCTTTGACTCCAGGGACAGGTTTAGTCGAAGAACATTCTCTCCAGGACCCAGGGAGGAGAAGCTCCTCCCTCGTCAGACCAGTAGCAGCACCAGAGCCTAACAGCAGCCTGTGACAGGTGGGGGGTTTCGCTCATCCGTGCCTGGGTGGGCACAGATGGCATTTGTCCTGGGTGGGGTCTAGCCAAGCCTGCTGCTGGGTCCCACATCACTACTTCTTTGTCGCTCCCAGACACGTTGCACCGCACAGAAAGCTGGCCAATGCATGGGCCTCATTCTTTATTACCAGAGGCTGCTCACAGCTCATTTGTCCTGGTGGCCTGGTCATTCAAGGCCATCAACTGGTATGGGTCCAGAACCTAGGGGTTGGGAACCGCTGCCCTAAAGTTTCCTAGAGGGGAAGGGGAAGATCATTTGCTGAGAGTTTTCTAAACGATTTGTGCCATTCATGTTGACCACCACCCACTGACACTAATGGTCTCCTTTTGAAGATTAGCATGATAGTTAGTCTGGACAAAACACTCTCAGCATCCCAAAACATCACTTAATATAATGAAGGTCATCTCCCTCCTGGTGGTGGCCCAATGGCCATCTCTCTGGGTGAGGCTCTCCCTCAGCACCAACTCAGCTCCCAAGCTCCTTCTATCTTTAGTCACAGATGGAAAAAGACAAGAAGGGATCATGCCTGGAGGGTTTGAGGGAACCCGCTTGGAGAGAGGGCATCACTTCTGCTGCCATGCCAGGGTCAGAACCCAGTAATGTGTTGCCCCTAACTGCAGAAGATGGGGAAGAGTAGCTTCGCTGGTTCCAGGGAAGAAGAAGGCAGCTATCTAGTAATAACAGTAAAACAAATTCAGAGGTGAGTGACCTGTCAGAAGAGACAGAGCAAGTGAGCTATGAGTGAGACCACCTTGCCCCCAGAGGCCACTTCATCCTCACCTCCAGGTCACCAGCAAAATGACAGCACTCATGAACAGCGATGATAGTCCTCCTACTGTGTTCACAGGGTGTTGGCTCAAAGACCTCCCATGGATACCAACATAACAGATGCTCAAGTCCCTTGTATTAAATGACATAGTATTTTTATAACCTGCACATATCTTCCTGTAGACTTCAAATCATCTTTAGATAACTTGAATCCTCAATAAAATGTAAATGCTAGGAAAATAGTTATAGTTGTTGTACTATGTTGTTTAGGGAACAAAAACAGAAGCAATCTGTGCATGTACTTTTTTCTGAGTACTTTTGATCCGTGACTGGTTGAACTTGGGGGTGCAGAGCCTGCAGCTAAGAGGGACCGACTGCATATGTCAGATGTCGCCCTGGGCACTGAGACTCAGCTGGGGGTGATGTGAACTCACTGTCTCTGTGGGGAAACAAGAGACAACTAGCCAGCCCCAGCCCTTCCAGTGAGTGCTGAAGATGTGTTGGCTGCCACCTGCCTTGGGTACATCACAGAGGAGAGGGCTTGGGTTGGTCCGTGAGGATGAGGAGCCCCAGCATGGAGGGATTAGGCATCCCAAGAGGGAAAGTGAGTCGTGGGCACAGAAACTTCAGGAGCCAGCCCTGAATATGTTTGATGGGTGAGCTGAGGTGGCCTTGTGGCGCTGACCAGGTTGTAAAAGACCTCAGAGAGCGGGGCTAAGGTTGGGGTGGGAGAGGCTGACAGGCCAAGGGAAAAAGATAGCAGATGCGTCTGGATCGTGTTTCTCTGTGAGGGTTTTCTCTAATGGCCAGTAGCCAGAGGGACCCCGAGGCTGGTGGGGGCAGCGAGGGGCTCAGACTGAGCAGAAACAGGGGATGGAGACTTGGGGCACCCATCACATTGTGAGGAAAGGGTCAGAAGTTTAGTGTCCCCACAAGTTCACCCAGCTTCATAGCTGCTGCCAGAAAACCCTATAGTAAAGCCAAAGAAGATTTCCTGTGTGGATGACAGCTTCCTTCTGCTCCCCAGGGCCTCACGTGGTGGAGGGGGACTTGTTCCCCCTGCTTTGCCCCAGGGCCGATGCCCACACTGGCCCATCTTATGTGCCAAAACAGACTCCTCTCTCAGGTCGTCTGCTGTTCTTCACTCTGAGCCATCCGGATCTCCCCTGCATCACAAGAGAGAGACCATTCCCCACCCAAGGTCATCGTAGGGAGAAGGTGGTCTAACAACAATCCTCCTGTCAGGTGCTCCTGTTGCTGCTGATTGATGGGAGGTGGAGCTTCACTCCCTGCGCCCCTCCCACTGCTCCCCCAAAGCTGTCCTCCAGCAACCTCCTGTAGAATACCCCCCCACACAACCCTGTCCTCGGAAGAATGGTCATTAACTAAAAGGGTCCCTACTGTCAAAAAGATCAGGGACCACTGGCATAATAGGAGAGAGCCCAGGGGAAGGCCTGTGTCATGTCTGGGTCCTTTCTGCTTGGATGAATGTTTGTGGAATCAAATAAGCACTGCAGGGAAGCCTGACTCTGTGGTATCCTGTGACTTCCCTCAGCCAAGAGCAAGGCCAGGGAAACCCAGGGCAAAGGGCAATGCCTCTTCTGCTCTTGAGTTAGAAGGGAGGGTCCACTTCAGGAACTCTGCAGAAGAGGGATTCTCAGAACCAATGATCCTTTCTCCTGGGACCTTACAGGAACAAGCCTAGAAGGCTGAATATTTCCTGGAGGAGCCCTGAGGGGAAGGAGCCTGGGGTAGAGGCCCGTGGTGTGTGGAGGGAGGGGAGGGCTTTTGCAGCATGAGTTTTCCTGATGACAAGCTAGGTAGGGTACCACCTAGCATCAAGGCTGCAGATGGAAGCAGCCAGGCTGTACCTGCAGTGTCTCCAGCAGGTAAGCATGATAAGCATGTTATACCTTATCTTGCCTCCCTGGCCCTGCAAACTACCCCTCCTGGGAATCACCTGCCTCCTCTCTGCTCAATTTTCCGTTGGTTTATTTGCTATTCCACAGTTCCTTGGTTGTGGTGGTAGGAGTGTTTTCCTGCTGTGTGCATGCAAATATCATCTCCTGGTTTTGTCTCGGGTGGTTTTTGTCATGTGAGAGGCCACTCACCATGTTATCTAGGCTTTCCAGCCTTTCAGCTCTAACACAGGGCTGCATGTACTCCTGCCTTGAGCCCATCAGGAACCAGAGACACACAGCTGGCTTCAGGGTTGTCTACATGCTGTCAGAAACCTCAGAGAAGGGCATGGTTGTGGTTAAAGAAGAGCATCTTAGGTGGGGCCTTGCTGGCAAACCTATCAGGAGCCTTGGAAAGGTGTACTCCAACTCAAGATATCGTCACCCCATGTAGGTGGCACAAGGGGCTTACCCAGAACTGAGACCTCGTAATGATTTTGCCAGGAAGAGCCTGGAGAGGAGTGTATGGGGAAAGCAGTGGGTTATTAATGTCTGATGAGTCTTCTCTGCTCCAGACCCAGGCTATGCCTCACAGGCACCTACTCTTAGAAGTCTCTACCTAGCTGGCAAGAGGAAATAGAAATGGGGCAAGGCGGTCCATACGTGGCTATGGTCTACATCTCCATTGGACTTACTGCTATGTTACCTTGGACTGGCTCCTTGACCTCCCTGAACCTTAACCTCCCCAACTGCAAGACGGCCTAATACTAGTATTTGCCTCCTAGCATTATTCTGAGAGTAAAATGCGGTAAGATTGTAGCACAAGGCCAGCACAGGCAAGGATTATTTCAACTTTTGATATCACTATGTGTGACCCAGAGGCTACCCCATATAACAAGAGCTGAAGTCTGAAACATTCTGCTCTGGTATCTGGAAGGGGCAGAGATGGGACAAAGCATCCTGCAGCGTCTGAGGGAGAAGGAACCTCAGAGGGCAGGATCTGAGTAAGGCCCCTCAGGGAGGCTATAAAACGTGGATATTTATGCAGTTCTGACTTGAAGGAAAGCCAGACTCTGTGCTAATGGCCCAGCCTCTCTCCTCTGCTTTTCCCCACAGCAATTCAGCTCTGGCCCCAAGCTTGCATGTCCCATTAGGCTAGACGGGTCAAGCAAAACCCTGCCAGTCCACCTTTTTGTGTTTTGTTTTATCAATAAATCAATGTATTTAAAAGACTATGTTACAGTTAATTACACTAAGTAACATTACCAAACAATTTTAGAGTGGTCAGCTCTAGAACAAGGAATGAAAGAAACGCTGTTAGCCGTTCTGTGTCTGTGTATTTTCTCTTCACATTTTTCAGTCCCAAATACAAAATACTGCAAAGAAAATGTAATTAGAGTTTCTCTCAAATAAATTGCAAGTGTGCCTGGTCTGGAAAGTGCAGAAACCTAGGACCGTCCACTGCAGAGGGCCAGTTGGAGGTTCTCTTGCATTACCCATGTGTGCTCTCCCACTGGGCTCATCAACAAATGGTCCCCAGCTTTCCAGGGGTAAGGACTGCCGTAAGACTGTAGCACAAGGCCAGCACAGGCAAGGGTTATGGACTGATTTTATGGTCTTGCTTCCTTTCCAGTAACCATCTCCCTCCCTGACCACCCTCTGCCACCACTTACTCAAGCCCTGTTAAGAAGCATCTAATCTCCATTTCACAGTAGAAGAATCAAAGGTCCAGGGAGATTAAGTAACTAGCCTAAGACCACATAGCAACTTAGATAGGGCCAGTACCCTTACCAAGAAATTTGCAATCTCCTATCTCTGGGGGGGGCGGGGGTACACATTGGAGCTTTCAATCCCCAGGGCCTCCGAGTTAGCTACAAGGGAGTCTAATGAGGGAGACTATACGTGTGTACCTGATTCTGAGGCTGGGACTTGCATGGCCACCCCTGAACACCCTCCCCCCAATACACACACTCCCACTGCCAACCCCACTAATCCATATTTTATAGGGCTGTTCTCCGATCTCTACAAATGGTGTCATTAATCTGCTCCCTGGCTGTGCGGAATAACATCCCTCAAGAACAGGCTGCTTTCTGAATATTTTATTATTCCTCATTCCTTCTCCCCAAACTAATATATATTTACACAGTCTACCTCCTGCAGGAGGACTATATTGTTTTCTCTCAGTGCCTGAGAACTTCAACACAAAATCATGCATCAGTAAAATATATATATATATATATATATATATATATATATATATACACACACACGCCTCGCTATTGATGTTGAAAGCGAGAACCAATCATCCGCCAAGCTGCGAGGGAAGGTGGGAGGAAGATTTGCATATGGTAAAAGGAAAAAGGAAAGAATAAAACAGATCCTCCCCCCCAGAGGGACCAAAGGAGGAGAGGGAGCAGTAGCTCTTCTCTTCCACTAATAGGGAAGCCACAGTGCCTTCCTTCCTGCACTCTCGGCAAGGCTCAGTGCTGGGGACAGCAAGCAGCTATTTCGTTAGCAGGGTCAAAAAACTCCTACTTAGAGACCCAAGGTGGATGAAGCAAAGTTCTCACAAAGCCTTATAGTGTCATCTTTATTGTCATGGAATATTTATTATAATGAAAGTGTGGACATGCGTGCAGCCCCTTTTGTTTCACGGTGTGTTATTCTGTTTTTGATCCCTCAAAAAACAAGGCTCATGAGATAGTAAGGATAAAGGGGTGATCTCCGTTTGAAAATGAGGGACAGCCAGGCGCAGTGACACATGCCTATAATCCCAGTTTACTGGGAGCTGAGACAGGAAGATCCTGAGTTCAAGTTCAAGGTCAATCTGGGTAATGTGGTGAGATCTCTTTCAAAAAACAAACAAGCAAAAAATAAAAGTGAAGGAAAACAGACCCAGAGAAGGCAATGCACCAGTTACTATGTGGGTGTATTGAGGGAAGGGTGCCATTGGCAGCTGGTTCCCAAGTTCCTTTGAAAGGGAAATTTCTGTGTGGAGAAATATCTTGTTGGGCCACTTTGCCTGTGAAGTTGGGGCCCAGAAATCATACTTGGGCATGAGTTATCTGAGTCAGCTGTCCGTTACAATAACAAATATCTAAGGTAATCAACTTAAAAGGATGTAAGATTGATTTTGGCTCACAGTTGTAGAGGGTTCAGTCTATGGTCAGTTGGCTCATGGGTCTGTGGTGAAATAATACATCGTGGTTCACCTTGTGATGCAAAGGAAAGAGGAAGAAGTTGAGGCACCACAATCCCCTTCAGAACACATCCCTAGACACTAAAACTTCCCACCTTCTGAAGGTCCTACCACCTTCCCAGTAGCTTAGACAAGCCTAGAGACTGCTCCTTTAACCCATGGGCCAATCGAGCACACTCCAGATCCAAGCCATAGCAGTGATGATGAATGAAATTGCTTTGTGTATCCCTTTAACAGGACTTTGAAGTTAACAGGAGAGAAAGAAGTGAGGCTCATGTGGCAGAGCCCTGGAGAGCTATGGCATGGGAAGCATCTATGGAGGACTATTTGAGCCACAGGAAGAAGCTCAGGGGCTAACAACGATCTAAACATGTTGACTTCCAGAATATAAGCTTCCTCCTATTCCCCAAAGCCACCAGCCTTGCACCAGGTTCACTGTGCACAGAAGAGATCTGTGCAAGTGGTGTTTGAGGCAATGTGGGGAAAGAGTTTAGGTCAACTTTGAGGTTGGTACAAAATGAAGAAAAGAAATAATCATGGAGAAGAGATGGGGGTGAGGTGGGCAGTCAGAACTAAGACAATGTGAAAGTGTTAGCACCCAGACATTCTTGAAAATCTCAGGAGTGTTGGTCACCCAGCCACCCCACCCCAGATGCAGATAGGGCAGCTGTCCTACCCACGGCAGATATGCCCCAAGACCCTCCATGGGTGCCTGAAGCCATGAATGAAATGGAACTCTACATACACTTTGCTTTTTCCTCTGAGCACATATCTATGATAGGGTCAAATTCATCAAGCAGGCACACTAATGATTAGAACAATTATAGCAATATGTGTAATATGTGTTAGATGAATGCGAAATTATTCACCTCTGGAATTTTCCATTTGATATTTTTGGTCTGCAGCTGGCTGCGAACAACTGGAACCACAGGAAGCAAAGCAGCCAATAAGATTCATTGAGTCTACTTCATGTCCATCTTATAAATAAGGGACATGGCTGACATGAGTACCACAGGAGTGACTGAAATGATCTCAGCTGGAATGAACTCCAAATTGAAAGACAAGAAAGCAGGCCTGGAGCAGGCAGTGCCAGCCATGTCCTGAGCAAGTCCCAGGAGCTGGTGGAAAGCCACATGAGACAAGAGTGTCCAACCGCCAGAGCAGCACTCCCACCTTCATTCCATCTCTTCAGCCCCTTGGAAGGTGAGCAGGTCCCACCCTGTCTCCACCTATTCTGTCTTGGTCTTGGCTCAGCTCTTGCCCCTGAGAGCCTTCTGCAGCTCTATGGCAAGTAGCACCCTAATAGCAAGGTTGGCTTGATTTGCCTGTGGGATCAGCGGGGACGGGCAGCAACCACAATGCCAACATGGAATGGAGAATGAAACCCGTTGTATAGATGTCTTCTGTCCTTCTAGTTAAAGGAGAAGTCAAAAAATGCAACACAAATTGTCCTCTACTAAGCCCTCATTGGCACCAAGCTATAGGTTCTCGTGTACATAGTAAAATTTTAATTTTAATTTTGGAGATACCGCATCATCCTCATGTATGAATGATAAACAGAGGCTCAAAGGGGTAACTTGGCTGCCTGATATTCCACAGCTGGGAGGAGCTGGGACTTACACCCCAACAATCCAGCTCCAGACCCCTCAGCTCTCCTGCACTTGGAGGTTTTTCCCTGTAAGAACCACGTAAGCACAGTTGAGCTCATCCAGCCTGAAGTCTTCTTCCCATCTCAAACGAAGTGCCTAAGACAGGTCTGTGTAGCCTCCACAGGGTGAATACCTCACGGCAGGTGTCAAGACGGGATGGTGTATTTGTGCATGGTACAACAGAAGGCACAAGAGAGACCAGGTATGAGCAGCCTGGCAGGGTCCCCAGTGGGGCTGGCCTTCTGCTCTAAAGTCAGAACAAAGGCTACTCTAAGAAAGAGGAGAAGGAAAGGAGGGAAGAAAGAGGAGGAGGAGGAAGAGTCAGAGCTGGCAGGAGTGGCTGCCCCAGATGGCCTGCGTGTACAGGACGCAAGGGGCCCCTTTCTCTCGCAGCCTGAATTATTCAGGCAAAGAGGCCCCAGGGGCCCAGGAGGCCTATGATGTGTGGGGTTTCATGGCCACTTAGGTGGACCAGAAGAGAAAAGGATTTCGTTCTGCTCGCTTATCTTCTAACCTTATAAACTCAGGATTAGAAGATCAAAGGCGGATTTGGCACGGCTGAGGAGGGACTTGGTTTTGCAGAGCAGTTTGGGCTCCATCCTCCATGATCAAATGAGCTTAGGACATTGATAAATAAACGGCGTTTGAATCTCTCTAATTGGGCATGCGGGTCACGCCTGAGCCACAGCAGCCGCTGTCCTGGCAGAGTTAATGAGCTCGAGAGGCCCTGCGTGTCCCAGCAGTGGCCTTGAGGTGGGGCTCCAGGGAACCACTCAGGTGGGCAGGGGCCCAGGAGTGCCCTTTGCAGCCAGCCCCCAAAGTTAAAAGGGATGGCTCTGGAGGCTGAGGAGAGGGACTCAAACTCCTAGTGCGGCCTCCAACAGCTAGGTGACCAGGGAACACAAGGTGTGTGTGTGTGTGTGTGTGTGTGTCAGGAGGAATCCTATAACCTGTGCACACTTGCATTTCTTCAGCTGTTAGGTGGGAAAATGGTCACATTGACCTCTGTCCTCTATGAGGACTGCTGATGTGCCATCACTGTATCATCCCATCCTACAGCCCCAGCTCCTCCAGATGATGGAGATAGTTCCAGGGCCCTCTGCAGTGCCCCAGGAGATCGTGGGGTCAGGATCATGAGGTCAGGGTTGAAGCCCAAGCCCTCCCCTCCCCTTCTGGGTGACCACGGCAAGCACTTCCCCATGGGCCTTAGTTCCAGCTCCTGGTTGAAAGGAGTCAGTGCACAGGAAGCCCTGGTGAAACATCCTTCAGCCTTGTCCTCCTTGTGCCAGTTACGTGCCATTGACCTCCAAGCCTCCCATTCTGTCATTCTGCTATGCCATGTGTCACCAGAATGATATTCCTTGGCCACTGGGCTTCTGGTTGGGCTTGTCCAATAGGAGGCACCTTGGTGAACAAGAAGAAATGATCAAGTCCCTGTTTCCTCTCCGTTTCCTTCCATGTCTCCAATAGAGGCTGTGTTGGGTCAGTGACAGTTTGCCCACCAAGATTCTAGCCCCGTGTTCCCAGTCCAGCTCACAGGCTCCCCAGAGCCCCATCCTATTTCTGCCCTCTGTCTGTGGGTGGGGGGAGGAGCACAGTGACCTACAGCAGCTAATTTCTGCGTGGTCTTCACTTTGGCTTCTTGACCCTCAATTTCTTGTATAAGCAAATCCCTTTATTGAATGTCCTCTAACTGACAAACCTACAGAGTGTGTTTCTTGGTATGGTCCCCCCCCACCCCCACCCCTGCAACACTGATTCTTTGTCCAAGCAGTAACAGTTCAGCCACAGCTCCTGGCTAGGCCTGAAGCCACAGTCAAGACTGCAAAGCAGGCCCGGCCTGTTGCTCTTGTGGATGATGGGAATAGGCAGCTACATCAAGGGTCTCAGGGAACCGTGCTCTGAGCATACAGCAGGCACAGGCCACCAGGCACAAGAGGTTCCCATAGCTGGCAATGAAGACCAGGCCAGTCCTTTCACTAAGTGCCTTCACAGCCATGATGGCCTCTGAGTCAGGCTGGTCCTGTAGACAGAGTGGCAAAGGCAGGAGGAAGAGGAGGCACCCAGGGCATCTTTTACAGGAGCAGTACATGATGGCTGGGGGGACTCCAGGGACCTGGAGTAAGTACCTGCCCCTCTCTCAGCCTTCACCTCCTTTTACCACCTGAGAAGTAAACAGCATGAGAAAGCTCATCTGCCAGGCTCCTACTGCCAGATTTCTGAAGCTCTGGGTATTCACCAAAAGGCGAGAGCACTTCTTGGGAGGCTGAGGAAGGAGGCTTGCAAGTTCAAAGCCAGATTAGGGAACTTAGCAAGACCCTGTCTCAAAATATGAATTTTTTTAAAAGGCTGGGGATGAAGCTCAGTGCTAGCTCTCCCAGTCTACACGCCTGTAATCCACCCCTCCAGACCAGGCCCCCATCTCCCAACAGCACATGGCTCCATAGACAATCCAAAATATCCAAATATATGAGACTTGGGAGGGACATTACAGATGCATACCACAATACTCTAGCTGTGGGTTTGAGTGGTTTTTTCTTCCCCAGTACTAGAAATAGAACCCAGGGCTTTTGCACTGAGCTACATCCAAGCTCCCCCACCCCTTTTAAACTTTGAGGCAGGATCTTATAGTAACCCAGGATACCCTCACATCTGTGATCCTCCTCCCTCATCCTTCAAGAGTGCTGGAGTTATACGCCTACTCCACAGCCCCTAGCTCTGGGTTTTGATGCGTAACCTAAAGAAGTCAGCAGGTCAGAAGCCTCAGAGTCTACAGAACGGTCTTCTGCATCTAACTCTTTCTCTGGCAGAACTTCCTGTGTGGCCTCCAGCAAGCCACTCTCTCTGTGCCTCAGTTTCCCCAGAAATATAAGACCCACAGCGAAACCTCTCCCCTCCCAAAGTATATGCAGATCAAGGTATGACGTGTGAGAGTCGTCAGGCACACAGGAGGCGCCTGGTAGATTCCAAGCACCATGAGTGCCATGAGAACTCGGCTGAAAGCAAGGCAGCGGGGAGAGGAACAGGTAGAAACAAGACAGAAAACTATGTTAACGCCCAGAACTCACTGGTGCAAAAGGGACCCACTAACTGCTGGGACACTACTGGGGGGAAGCCAGGGTGGTGACACTGGGTTCCCCCGCAGCCAGATTGCATTTTGTAGCAACAGAGGACTGGCTAACAAAGTTACCTCCTCTTACAGTCTGAGAAAGGTGCTTGCCCCCCCCCCCTCCAAAAAAAAGGCTTAGCATTCACCAGATGGGACACCTGCAGACAGGACAGTGGGGTCCCTTTGCAGGTGGCTGTACAGGCACAGGAGATGACCTGCCTGAAGCCACGGGATGCCCGCCCTGAGCATGCACTATGCTGACACAGCCAAGGCCACCCAGCAGGGAAAAGGACTCTGGGATGAGGGCAGTTGACAGGTGTGTGTCCAGCATGCTTCTTCCAGACCCATAGACCCCTCGCATGCTTTGGCTAAAAATAATACCTCCCCGGGAGACCTGCCTTGCTGGCCAAGCTGGACCATACATAAAACATTGGGCGGTCAGGTTTCCTCCGCTCAATGGCTTCTTTCAGAGAGTGCAGGGGTGAAAGGTTTATGAGAGAGATCACTTGACTTCCTGCAGGGATGGAGCAGTCCTGGCCCCTGCCTGGGCCCCCAGCCTCTCTGCTCTGTGCCTGGGACCTCAGACCCCACAGCAGCTTCCACAGTCTCCCAGGCTGGCTCCCCTCTCCCCGTGTCTCCCAAGGCCTTGTACTGCATGGAGAAGAAAGAGGGGCTGTCCTGGAAGGAGGCATGCGGGCCTGGTCATAGTCCTGCCTAGTCCACAGTCCAGTTGTAAATGAGGGATGTCATGCCCTCTGTCTTCCAAAACATGGTCAGAGCCGCTGAGCTGTGCACAGACCCTCAGCAGTATTGAGGCTTGGGTGTGATTTGAGTGTGCCCCCCAAAGGTTCCAGAGTGGCAGTGGTGATGTTGTAGAACATTTTAAAGGCGGTCCCCAGTGCATGGTCATGGGGTGGCTGCTCAGGGAGGCTTCACACTGGTCTCACAGGGTCAAGTTAGTTCTCTCAACAGAGGATTGTTGTAGAGTAAGGACACTACATGTTCGGCCCCTTCTACACAGCTGGTTACTTTCCATTCCTCTGCTGTATTGTCACAAAGCCAGGGTGCCCTTATCAGGATCTCTGCATCATGCTCTTCGGACCTTCCAGCCACCAGGATCATGAGGCACACAATCCTCACAACTTTATAAAGGAGCTAGTCTTGGGTATTTTGTTATAGCAAAAGAAAACCTGCTTAGACACCCAGGAAGAGATGGAGCATTTATTTAAAGTCATCGTTGTTTGACTCAGAGCCATTTGCTGCTTGTATTTTGGTTGTGGCCTAAGCTAGAATAACTGAAGGGAATTAGTCATGAGTGAAAGAATGGTCCAAGGAAACTGACCTGAACCTTACCTGGGCAGGTAGAGTCAGTGCCTTCCCACAAAAGCAGCCTCCTCTCTCCCTCTCTCCTCTATTTCTTAATTCATGCTTTTCTTCTCTCTGAATTCACTCAACAAATATTTCCTTGGAAATACATTATTCTTCATAAAACATGTTCACAATTTAAAAATTGAAGTCCCAGAAAATTAGAGTTAGAAGAATAAAAATTTCCTACAATATCCCTTGTTCCAGTTATTTATTACTATAAAACAAATCAGGGCTGGAGGTTAACATGGTTAACATACTTGCCTAACAAGTGCTACATCGAGCGCTAAGTACCAGAGTTCAATTCCCCAGCACCACATAAGCCGGGCATGGGAGCGCGCGCCTATAATCCCAGCACTTGCGAGGCTGAGGTAGGAGGATTGCCATGAGTCCAAGGCCAGCCTGGGCTCCATAATGAGTTCAGGACAAGCCTGGGCTACAGAGCGAGACCCTGCATCAAAAAAAAAAAAAAAAAAAACAGAAAGAAAGAAACAAACGAACAGATCACTCCAAATTTTCAAGTAGAGAACTTTCATGTAATCGGGTTCACAGACTCTGTGGGTTGGCAGTGTAGACATGGAATGGTAGAGTTGGATTGTTTCTGTTCTGCAATGTCTGAAGCCCTAGCTGGGAAGACTGAAACAGCTCAGGACTAGAACTTTCTAGAAGCTTCTATGTGCGTAAGTCTGGCTCATGGCCTAGGATGAATCAGCTGAGATCGTCAACCCCAAGTTCCTCCTCATGGCCTTTCCACATGGTTTAGGCTTCCTCCCAATATGGGAGCTTCCAAGGACACCATGAGAAAAGGATCTCATAAGTGAAGGGAAACTCTACGGCCTTTTATCACCTGTTTTCTAAGTTATAAACTGTTATTTCTGCCATGCTCAATTGATCAAAGCAGTGATCAGCTCACCCAGTTTCAATGGGAGGGACCATAGTTACCACTGCTTGTCCAAGGGGAGGACATGGAAGGGTCTGAGTCTATATTTTAAAACCAGCACGTCATTCTCAGGTGCCACATGCCCATGCGAGGGCATCCTTCTTTCCTTGTGGGTAACTGTGCAAACGATTTTATAATCTAATTTCTTTCTCAATCTACATTAGTTCATGAGTATTTTTTTTTGTTAGAAACTAAAACATCATATTATGATAATTGTTCAAGCTTTCCTTCGAAGAAATTTGTGTTCATGGTTAAATGTTTTTAATTTTGAAAAAAATAAAATATATAAAAAGCCAGCATTCTCTAACCTACTTCAGACTTTGAGTGCATTTTTAATCTTGTTTTTTTTTTATTTAGTGTTACAGGACAACAAAGCTCACAAATAATTGAATATTTTACAACATTATTAAAGGCCTATTCCCATTCAATTATATAAATATCTAGAGTTGATTTAAGAGGCCCACTGTTGAATTCCAATGTTATTTCTAAATTATCCCTGTTGTAAAAATTAATGGCTTTTTTTCACAAATTGAGCTACCTCCTCAGCCTTTTTAAAATTTTATTTTGAAATGGGACTTTATTACATCACTATTATCTCCAGGCTGGGCTCAAGCTTTCGAGCCTCCTGCCTCAGTTTCCCAGAGTGGGGGGATTACGTGCATGGGCCACACCGGCTAACAATGACATTTTCCATGTTGTAATGGGCACATTACAATGTATAATCTTTTAACAGCCCTTTGATTGTTATTCACATTATAAGACTGCTAATAATACTAATAACACTGAATATTTATTGAGCCCCTTCTATGTAACTAGTATTTTTCTTAGTGCTTTACTGGAATAACTCATTTCAGTCCTCACCACAATTTATGAGGCAGATGCCCCATTATACAACAGATGAGGAAACTGAGGCACAAAAAAGTCCCTCAGGTAGTTGTAACTTGCAAAACCTGGACTGGAACTAAAGCCCACTTGACTCCAAGAACCAGGTCTGCGATCACTGCTCTGAAATACTGAAGACATCCGGACTGATTCTACCTGGAACCTCTGGCCCAGAGGAAGGGAGACAGCCCTGTGCCTGAGCTCCCAGCACCTGGGAGGAACCGAAGTGGGTCTGCCCTCAGGTCGCTAGGCTCCTCCCTTTCAGAGCACCTACAGCTGAGAGGTGGGCACGTGGAAAGGGCCGTGGGCAGGACTGGCTTTTTGGCCTTTGGTGGCTTTTAGGGGTCAGGTTCAGGAGCAGGTTCCCCCGCCCGGGAGGTAGGTGTGACCTGGGAAGGCCCTGCTGACTCTCTGTCCACTTTACAGGAGCCTGGGCACCAGACCCCTCCTGCTGACCCACCTCACATCCACCACAGCATCTGCCTGCCTTCACCACCTCCTTGGGAAGCCACTTTCTCCTCTGGCCTGGGCTGGCATGAATACCTCCTAGCTGGCTTCTAACTCCCTCCCCACAGCCCCACATTCTATTTTCCACACAGCAATCAGAGTTATCTTTATTAAGATATTAATCAAATCAAGTCACTACTTAGCTAAAATGCTTTAATGTTTCCTACAGTTCTTAGGTAAAAGGAAATTTCATGAATTTGGCTTACAACATACCACAAGACTTAGCCCCTGGCCATGTCTTTGTCATCTCCAAATTTCTTGTTACTTACCATCAGCTGCATTGACCTCATCTCAAATCCTTAGAGTTAAGTTTCTTCCTGACACTGGGCCTTTGCATATGCTATTCCCCCAACCTACGAGGAGTATCACTTCCTTCTTAACCCTCATAACTCCCTTGTTTTTTACTTTAGTAGATTTTATTTTTTAGAGTAATTTTAGGTTCACAGAAACACTGCACAGAAAGTTTAGAGATGTTCTCATATACTCCCATCCTACGCATGCACAGCTCCCCCTCTTATCAGCGCCCTCCACAAAATCATGTATTTGTTATAGTCGATGAACCTACATTGACACAATCTTTTTCTTTTTCCTTTTTCTTTTTTTATTATACAGGGTCCCACTCTGTGCTCCAGGCTGGTCTTGAACTCACAGCAATCCTCCTGCCTCAGCCTCCCAAGTGTTCACATTGACACACTTTCAGAGTGAAGGCTCACTCTTGATGTCACATATCCTCTGGGTTGGGATAAATAAATAATGAAACCTGATTACCACTAGAGTATCACAAAGAGTAATTCCCCTGTCTTTAAATTCTCTACTCTGTGCCTACCCACCCCTCCCTCTTCACCCCTGGCCACCTCTGATCTTCCGACCACTTCCATAGTCACACTTTTTCAGGATGGCCACGTGGCTGGCATCGCACAGGTGCGGCCTTGTCAGGTCAGCCACCCTCGCCAGGGCTCCGTCAGTCTCCTGCCCGGCTTTCCACGGCCTGGTAGCCCATTTCGTCGTCAGCACTGTCCGGATGTACCACAGCTTACCCCTTCACCTACCGGAAGCCGTTACCACCCAGCCACTGAGCTTTGGCACCTGTTCATGAAGCTGCTACAAACACCTGTGCGCGGGTTTTTGTGTCGGTGGAAGTTTCGGCTCCTTTGAGCAGACGCCAAGGACAGGGATCGCGGGGTCCTGTGGCCAGAGGAGGCTTCCTTTTGTGACCGAGTGCCAACCCAGCTTTCCAAGTGGCTCTGCATTCTGTTCCCAGCAGTGGCGCGTGAGCGCTCCAGCTGCCCGCGTCCTCGCAGCGCTTGGTATCGCCGGGCTCTGGGGTTTGGTATTCCGGCGGTGTGCAGCTGCGTCCCGCTGGCGCTTTACTTTGTGTTTTCCTGATCTGCTACTCGCCACGTCTTACGCCTTCTTGAGTGAGGTCTTCTGCCTGTTTTTTAAATCGGACTGTGGATTTACCTCTTGCGGAGTTTTAAGAGCTCCTTGCATATTTCGGACAGCAGCCCACCCGCTGTCAGCTATGTCTTGGGCAGGTGTCCTCCCAGGCCGAGGCTGGTCTTCTCATTACGCTGACGCGCACTTTCCTAGAGCAGTTTTTCACGTTAACGACGCCTAGCTCATCCGGTTTCTTTCACAGATCCTTTTCAATGTTGTCCGTAAGAAGCGATCACTAAACCCAAAGTCATCTAGATTTTCTCCGGTTCTCTTCTAGGACAGACCGACCGGTTGTGGCCTTGGAAGGGCCAGAAGAGCCGGATTCTGGGATAGACAACCAAGGGGATGAACCGTGGGAGGGGAGTGAAGCTCCGCCTCCTGTCAGCGCGCTCCTATCAGACTCTAAAGCTGATGTGAGTGACAGGAGGCAGCACTCGACTCAGCCCCCTGCCGCTGCTAGCCTGGGGGCGGGCGGGGGAGGCAAAGTGATCCTCTCTTGACCTACTGCAGAATAAGTGCCCCCGCCCAGCCCACACTTCAGAAAATGATCTTCAACTCAACCAGTCCCTGGTATCATAAAGATTAGGGACCACTGTTCTAGGAGCTTTATAGTTTTGCTTTTTACTTTGAGATCAGTGATCCACTCTTCATGAATCTTCGTGAAGGGTGTACGGAACGTGTGTCTAGATTTATTTTCCTGCACGTGGACGCCCAGTCAGTCCGGCTCTGCTTGCTGAAGGGATCGCCACTTCTCCACGGTGTTGCTTTTGCTTTTTGTCACTTCTTCATTCATCAGCTGTCAGCTCAAGCACCCTGAGGTATCCAGAAGGACTCTCCCCGACTTGCTTTCCCAGAGAAAACATGCCATGGGCTTCCATGGTACACTGGACCTGTGTGCCCAGCACTGGGGCCAACTCCAGCGTCACATTTGCCAGCAGCAGTCCTCACACACAGAGCCCCTGCTGGACTGCAAGCTCTGCATGGGCAGCAGCCACATCTGTGGCACCCATCCTGTGCGCCTGTTGCCACTCTGCAGATGTCTGCTACATGAATGCCAGACTTAGGGGTGCTGGCCACCAGTGCCAGAGCCTACAGGGGAGCCCCACTCTGTTCCCTTAGCTCACATGGGGTAGGTGCTACAATTACCATTCCCAGAAGGCTCAGCGGGAGGAGTCACTTGCCCAAAGCTCACAAGTCACCAAAGTGAGGGACAAGAGCAGAAGTCTCTCTGCAGCTCTAGATCCCTTGCACAGAGCCCTGTGCCACGTGGCCATCCACACAGCCCTTCCTGGGAGGCGTGCCTTATCTCAGAGCGCCATGCCAGTGCACAGAGACACAGGGCTACCTTCTCCAGCCAGCCAGTGACCAAATCAGGTGGCAGGTGGACAGCACAGGTCCAGGAAGCCAACCCACCAGGAAAGACAGCAGCCCACCCGTGGCACAGGCCTTCCTGTCTGCTTTGGATCGGGTTCCCCCTTGGCAGCACCAGCCAGGGGCAGCCAGGGCTATGCTCTCTCTACATAATGGTTAAAAATTTCAGAAGCACAGCTCTCTGCTTTGTTTGGCATTGCCAAGAACATACCTTGGATGTGGCAGGTAACTGGATAGGCTCTTGGTCACAGTAGGTTGCTCAATAGTGTTGTGTGTGCAAAAACACACAACAGCACTCAGAAGATGTCACTCAGAGATACCACCTGCCACATTAACGGGTTCATGTACCAGAAAGGAGGGACTGGGGCTGGGGAGCCTCGAAGAGAGAAATGTGAGAAACGTGTATCATAGGAATCCCTAAAACACACAGTAAGGTGGACGACAGGCTCCTCCCAACATAAAGACTCAGCCCAGGCCTGTAAGTGACAACGTGTACAATGATGTCACTGAAACTCGATTTCCTCAAGTAAATGAATGAAATAAGAGGACTTCCCTTCTAGAGCTACTACAGCATGCATGCTAGTGGGGGATTTGACTGACTGGTCACCACTGTGTTCTCCAGGCCTGGAGCAGTGCCTGACACATAATAAGAACTTAATAAATATTGAAATGAACTTGAATTGCTCACAGTTGCATCCCCACTGCCTGGATTTGTACTAGGTGCTAAATCATATTTGTTGAATTGGCTTAATTATTCACACCTCTACCAAGCCCAAGACAAGACATGGCATAATACTTAAAAAGTAATTTCTTGAATTAGTGAATATACAATACTCAGCACTCGCCAGAGGATACAGTGATTGATTTACATCAGCTATTGTTCTGCATTCATTCAGCAAATACTCATTGAGTGCCCATGCATCCCCAGTTCTCCACTCTTCAACGCCAGCTGGGTGTCCCACAATTTACTTTAATTTTGATGCTACACAACCAGAGTTAGCAACAGAGTCTACAGTCATAGGGCTTAGTCCCACAAGAAGGCCACACTTCAGCCATCAGCCGTAAGTGTGGTCCACAGGCCACCTACATTTCCACTGGGCAGTAACAAATTCAGATGTCCTCACAACCTCCTCCTGCCAGGTAAACTCACTAGGACAACTCACAGAACTCGGGAAAATGCTTCACTCACCATCGATGTACACTTGCTTGTTATAAAATATGCAAATCAGGAAGATACCTAGGCGCATGGATATGGAGGTGGTGGGGAGGAAGCTTTCGGACCCTGGGCCTGATATCACAAAAACAGTCCAAATCACCAAAGTGGCTTGGCAAGGCAGAAACTTTACTTTTGTACACAAGGATGCATAGCCTCAGAAAGCCAGAGAGCAGGCACACCAGTCTGGCTGTGACTGGGCCTCATATCCCTACTCTCTAATGCAGATGGGGGAGACAATGGGGAGCTACACAGTCACCCATTGGCTGAGGTCCGACATCGCAATCTTTTCCAATTGGCTAATGTGCATGTCAATATAACACCTGGTGCTGGTTAAGAGGAGAACAAAGAAGAGTCAAGGAACAAGGACATGAGTGTAGGCAGTGAGATGGAGGCAGTCAGAGATGGAGTCATTATGTTACAAACAATAGCCAGGCACAGTACACATTTGACAAAAGAAGCTTGGTTTCCCACTCGGTTTTCCCACAGAGTGAGGACTCTCAGCCTCTGTGCCTTCTCTGTGTGCACCACCATCCCAGCACCTCCACGTACTGAACAACCCTGCCACTCAAAATGCATTTGTTTTGCAGTTTTTATAACTCAGTTTCCCCCTTTCTCTGATGAGGTGGGGCTGAAAGTTCCAACCCTGGAATCCTGGATTTGGTCTTTCCTGGAGGCCAGCCACATCATGAGGCCCCCACTTGAGTCACTTCATTAGCATAAACTATGGAGTTCTGAATAACAAAACCCACTCCTACCACCTAAGAGATTCCAAGGGTTTTAGGAGACTTGTGCTCCTGACTGGAGACAAGAGTGAAATCTGTTTCTTGTCATATCACATGTCCTCTGCAAGCTCTGCAGCACAGACGCTCCAGGGTTCCAGGGGGATCAACAAGGAAGTGCCTGGCAGTGTCGCCAGCCGAGGTCAGGTCTCTTGGTTGACTGTCCAGCTTCTAGCTTAGCAGGACCCATGTCCAACTTTATCAGTCACCCCTGAGTTCACAGGAGACAGAACACATTTATGCTTTCTCGGGAGCACACGTAAGAATTAACCTTGAGCCAATAGAGGATTTCCTGCACCTAAATATGATCCACCTGAGGAACAGAGTCATGCTACTAAAGGAATCAGGGAAACTGCTCTATAGAAAGTGATGAAGAGCTTCAGACTTCAAAGGCAATGAACCAGAGGTCTCCAAATACCCAGCTCTAGAGCAAACACCATTCCTGTATCCCTGTCAGACCTTGCTATTCAATCCCACCCTCTTTCCTGCAACCCATCAGACCATTATAATCAATCAGTCTTACATAGCACTTGAAATGAGATCTCCACCTTCATCCAGGAGTTGCCTCTTCTGTAGGAGGTAGATCTAAAGTCCTCGGATGAAAGGAAAACTGCACAGAGTCGAAGAACAGCCTTGGAAATCTAAATCTCAAAGTATGGAAATAGCTCAGACTCCTAATGAATCCAACCAGTCAGTTCTCCTCCAGCCTTGCCACAGATTGCTGTGCCATTGGCTAAGCACAGAAGCGTGGGCTTGACCGCTGCTGAGAGGGTGGGCTGTCTGCAAATGCTAGCCTTTGAAAGCTAGAGTCACTGTCGGAAGTGGCTGAGCTCTGGTGAGGATCAGCAGAAGCAGCAGAAGCAGCTCATTCTCTCTCTCCACTCCCAGGGAACACACAGTCACTGGGCAGATCTAACCAGCTGTCCAGGTCATCTGTTCTCTCACCTACAACCTGCAAGCACACAGTGGGGAACACAGAATGTACATGAGTTTAATGTCCATATGATACAAATCCATTTAATCTGCCACCCCCACAATGGACATTTGTCCCAGCAAAGCCAAGAAGGATGAGAATGAGACTAGTACCTTACAAGCAACCACTAGACACTCTTGCACATTGTGTTTCTTTTAAAGCTCCATAACACTGGGTAGATATTAATCAGTGCTTGAAGGAAAGATTCCCCAAACCAATGCCCTTCGGAGTAATTCCTCATGTTACATGGCTTGGTAAGACACCGAACCCACTTCCCACTATAGTGATGAGAAGTGCGGGCTACTTGGCTTCTTGAACTATTTACACAGCATAGTGTGCAAAACAGGGAGTGAGTACTCATGCATGTGCACAGGAGAGAGACGTGCAAAGATGTTCATCACAGCAGGCTTCCCATCCCCTGGGCCACTGACTGGTACCTGTGCATGGCCGTGGAAGAACTGGGCTGCCAGGATAGACGAGCAGCAAGCAGGATGTGAGCAGTGAATGAAGCTCCGCCTCCTGCTGGCATGCTCCTATTAGATTCTAATGCCGCTTTGATCCCCGCTCCCCTCCTGCTGCTACTGCCCCTCTCAAAACTATCCTCCAACAACCTACTGCACAACGAGTGCACCACCTACGAAACTCCAGTCCTTGGGAGAATGGTCTTAACTAAACCAGCTCCCAGAGTCAAAAATATTTGGGCCTGCATTGTTAACATGGGGAGATAAATTTTCTGTAGTAGATACAACTATGAGCTGCCCAGATTTCCTTTCAGGCCCAAGGTACTCATTCCCCCATATCCCAGGAGCGGTGGCTGCCAATGACTCCTGGCTGAGTTCCTCTCTGGGAATGGCCTTCCCCAGAAGATAGCCACTCTGCCTAAGGTGACACCTCCTACCCACTGCCAGAAGAGCCCATATCCAGTAACAGATCAACACAAGAGTCCAAAAGCCCAGATCTTTGGCCTCTATGCAAAGAACTCAGAAGTTCTCTCCCAGCTCGAGGGTGCCCCTAGGATCTGCAGAGATCCTAATGAGATTCCTACTGGCAAGTGATGAAGACCCCTCGCAGGTGGTAGGTAGAATAAGGAAGTACCTGGTGTGTGCAATGGTACAATGGTTTTCCCTGGGGATGTACTGAGGTGGGATGAAGGTGAGGACAATGAACTGACCAGTAGAATCACCAGGGATTTGAGAGGTACTTGGGTAGTTATTCGTGGATGCTGTCACTGCATAGAAAAAGGCAATGACAGACTAAAGGCAACTAGTCACCAACTGGAGAGGTAACACAAGATTCTCATCTCCTGCAGCAAGAGGACATAAAAGGCCAGGACTTAATTATAAAACTAGCAGCTCTCCAAGGAAAGTTAAATTCTCAGCCTCAACAAATCTACTTATACCAGAGCTAACACCTGGTCAGGAAAAGGGGCCAGTGTGCTCAAGAATATTGTGACCTTGAGCCTCCTAAGCCCTCTATCCCTCTAGGAATGACCTCCTTATTCCTTTCAAAGGCTCACAAATGGCATAGAAGCTTCTCCCGAGTATGGCTGGCTACACGTGTCCCTTCAAGATTGACCCTGACTGTGCTTCTTGTCATTGGATGTTAATGAGGGTCAGGTCACCACCTGGTAAGTACTCTGGTCCTACAGAGTGAGGGTTCTGAATTGAGGGGGTTAGAGGAAACAGACTCTGAGGTTGGATAATAGAGAATGTGTTGGTTTGGGAGCCCTCTCCAATGACCAAATTTAGGTCCTGACCCTGGCAAGGTCCTTGGAAATTGCTCTAAAACAGAACGAGAATGACCCTTGTCACCTTAGACCTTACTTTCTTCTGGGATGGCTGTAAGGATGCAGTGAAGTCAGTCAACCTGTGCAGAATGTGAGGCACAGAGCCTGCCACAACCCTGGCCTCCCATGATGTCAGACTCTCCAGAGCCTCCTGCCAAATGCCCTTTCCAAGAGAAAGTCACTCTGCCTTGGGATTCAGCAAGGAAAGAGCCCTTCCTTTCTAGGCAGTCTCCAAATTCCTCACTCCTCAAACAGGAGAGGATAAAAGAGTTCCCTAATTGGTACCACAAAGACTTTTCCAGAGAGAAAGAAATAGAACTGCTAAATTAAAGTCAGATCTCTCTGCAGGAGGGGCAGCTGGCCTGGAATCAGAGCCCAGCTGTTGGGCCATTTTCCAGGAGGGCAGCCAGGGTAGAAGGGGAGTGTGCACCCCACCCAGATTCAACCAAGCATCCTCACATTGGCTATCTAGCAGGCACCTGTGGTTGGGTGGTGGTGCCAGGATTACATGACAGTATCTCAGGTAGGATAGTCCCTTGTGATGGCACCCCAGAGAACAAGATATACTCTCAGAGCATCCATATCAGCAGGCAGTCAGACCTAGAGAAGACATAACCTTGGTGTTGGTGGTGGGGCCACTGGGTGAAGGGTGGGGCACCAAATCAGTAAGGTAGGCTGCTTCCCAGAGGAGGTGCCAGCCAGAGACCCACTGAGAAGTTTCGCATGCATAGCAGGACCTCAGCTGCAACTTGACCTCCAGAATAAATTTTCATCTGAGGACAAGTTGGGGAACTAAAGGCCATAAGCAGATTTTAAGAAACCAGAGTTAGGACCCCATGCACCATACCTTTACATGTTTGTGTATGAGCTTGTTTTCAGTCGCTGTAACAAAATACCCAAAGCTAGGAATCCATTCAAGAAAAAAGGTTTGTTTATTTAGCTCACAGTTCTAGAGTTTCAAAAGCATGGCACTAGCTTCTGCTCAGCTCTGCCAAAGGCCTGTGGCATCACAGTGGCAGGTATGCATGCAGAAAGGACTACATGATGAGAAAAGGATCTAGAGAGCTTGGAAGAACCAGTCTTGCTCTTTTTATAACTGACTCTGGCAGACACTAACTGAAATCCCATGGGAACCACATTGATCTCTCCCAAGAGCAATGTCCAAAATGACCTAGTCCCTTTGCATGAGGTCCCCCTCTTAAGGGTTCTGCCACCTCTTAGCATTACCATATTGGGGATCAAGCTTCCATTATGTAATCCCTGGGGGACAAGCCACATCAAACCATAGCAGTTCATTTGTATGGAAGTATTTGTGAGGGCTGCAACACATGTCCCAGGGACTAGACACTCAGCAGAGACATGTATATGGTCTGAACTCCTGGAGGTTTCAGGCAAGGGATGCTGCCATAGATAGGACTGAGTCTCTCAACCAAGACCACCTCTGCCCTGGGCCAAGGGTGGGTGGAGCTAAGCCACATGGTCTGACCTAACGGGAAGTCAGGCCCTCAGGGACTAAACGTGGCAGATTACAGACCAGCTTTGTAGAGTAGAAGTGTTGGGTCAAAATTCCACCTGGTCCCCAAATAAAACCATTGATTCAGTCAAGAATTATCAATTGAAGTGTTAAGACCTTGCCTAGGCCCATTCCAGCTCCTAGAGGTCTTCGTGTCACTGGGGTCCGGCCGTTGAAGGGGATGGACGTAGCTCAGCCTCTTCTTATTTCTTGCCTCTAGCCTGATTTGGGTGGTTTTGCTCTGTCTACGCCACCTGTCATGACGATCGGCTTCCTAATAGATGCAGAAGCAACAGGATGGCTGACCAGGAACTGTGAGCAAAAAATACGTCTTTTTTCTTTATAATTATCTTAGGTATTTATTATGGAAATAAAAAGCCTAGCAACATACCTGGGATGTGGATCTGATGAACCACCACTTCCATGCTAGGTTACGTTGTAGGCACAGTGGAGGAACTATGTGGGTGGGATTAAGGTCTCTAATCCATTGACTTTAATTGAAAGAGAGATTGTCCTAGGTGGGCCTACTGAATCAGGTGAGCCCGTTCAAAGAGAGCTCAGAGCTTCAAGATGGCAGAAGTCAGAGAGATGGGAAAGGGCAGCGCTTGTCCTCCTGCCGGCCATGGAGATGCAAAATGACATGTTCTAGAGCAGTGAGCATACAGTAACTATAACTGTGAACTCAGCAGTAGACCCCAAACCTCAGTTGAGATCACAGCTGACATAATTCAAGCTAGTGACACTGAGCAGAGAACCCAGCTCACCCACCCAGGGGACTTCTGACCCACCAAAACTGTGAGCTGATCTACATTCATTGTTTTACACCACCAAACAAGCGTATGAGGATTTGTAATATAGCCACAGAAAACGAACATCCAAAACAGCCTAAATATTTATCAACCAGAGAATTCAGAAACAAATAGTAATGTCGTCACACATTGGAGAACACTTAGCAGTGAAAAGCTGTAACAACCTAGGTACGTTCCAAAAATGTCATGGTGAGCAAAAAATAAGCCACACTGAAAAAGCCTATGATTATAGAGTCTGATTTTATTTACATGATACTTCAGAACAGGTAAATCTCCTCCGTGGTGATAGATGTCAGAACCGTGGTCGCCTGGGTAGGGGAGAGGGCCGGATTCACCGGACAGGCCCACAAGGAACTTTCTAGGGTGAGGACACTATTTCCTATCTTCACAGAGGTGTGGGTTACATGAACCGCACGCATGCGCGAAGATTCAAGCTACAGGTTTAAGAGCCAGGCATCTCACCAGATCAATGATTCTTCAGTTTCAACACAGCCAGAATTCCACCCCAGATGCTAAGAAGTCAGTCAGTTCTCTCTGGGCCTGGGGGCAAGAGCTCAGTGGCCGCAGAGGTCGATCGCCAAGGCACTCACGCACAGGTGCGTGCACACGCACACAGAGGGCGGCATTCCGGGCCGAGCGTGGCTCCCTTCGGCCGTTGCCTCACTCAAAGTGCAGCAGGCAGCCGTGCCCTTTCTCCCAGGTCACGGCTCTCTGTGTCTCCTGTCAAGATAAGAAGGGGAAGGCAGGCGCTGCCAATTAATCACCTGGCCTTTCAAGGAGCCCTCCGCCCTCCCCTTCACACCCGGCTCTGTCTCCACATCCAGCTTGAGTCAATAAAAAACAAATGAAATCACAATGGGCTAATTTGGTAGTCTGAGCTCTGACCCACTGCGTGTGAGGCAGGATGAGGGCACAGGGAGCCCAGGGCAGGGCAGAGGGCCCCCTGATCAGCTGCCTCCTCAGCAACAGGACAGAAGACGGGTGCTCCTCCCAGCAGACTGCTTCTGCTCTGGGCAGACCTTTGCGGTCAGATTGGTTCTGCTTAACACCGGGGGAGTCGCCTCCTTCCTGGCTAGCCAGCCAGCAGCCAGAGACACAGTCAATTTTACAGCAGACACCCTGGGTGTGGTGCACACTCACCTGTAATCCCTGTGCTCTAGGAGGCTGAGGCAGGAGGATCACAAATTTGAGCCCAGCCTGAGCAACTTAGTAAGACCCTGTCTCAAAATATAAAATAAAATAATGAAAAAGGGGCTGGGGATGTAGTTCAGTGTGAAGGGAAGGCCCTGGTTTCAACTCCCAGCACCACCAGAGAGAGAGAGAGAGAGAGAGAGAGAGAGAGAGAGAGAGAGAGAGAGGAGTCATTTATTGAGTTATATTGAGTTATGAGGGCTTTTAGGTCTGTTGCTGAAATGCAAGTCCTGTGGGGTGTCTCACACCTTGAGAAGTGACCTTTTAAAGTCTTGCATTTTAGAGGAGGAAGCAATAAAAAAAAAGATCAGGGAGATCTTGAGTGGTGGGCCTCGGTTTCCCCATCAGTAAAAGAAGACATGAAACTGGCTGAGCTCTTGGGTTAAAGAAAAAAGGTGAGCCCCCCCGTCTCGGATCCTTATCTCTGCCCTCTGACCAGCGGCTGCCAAGTGGCAACCCAGGAAACCAGACTCGGGCAGCAGAGAGGTTTGTTTTGGCCGGCAGATTGTTTGACTGAGAATTTGGGCCAACGTTTAAAAAGGCAGAGATCTTACATCTTAAAAATGCCAAACGTCTTGCCTCAAATGGAAAAAGGGAAGCGCAGATGGCACGGGACCCGCATTCCCACAGCATGACGATCCTTAGGTGCTGCGGCCGGAGTCCCCATCCCAACACGGCGTGTCTCCAGCGTGCCTCAGTTTCCACACTCCCCACTCTCCCCCAGCCTGCTGTGGCGCATTTCCCTTCACTTGGGGAGCCCGGTCCTGGAGGATCCCCGCACGGTGGACGAGCGCCCCAGCCCCCCACTGCCCGGTCCCACTCTGGAAGGCGGGAGAGAGCCGGGGAAAGCTTGATGCTGCGAGGGCCCTTTGAAGGCGATGCCGTGGGATTATTTTGCTGAACATAAAAACCCAAAAGCAGCAGAGCCAGTGATGTGTTTTTGCAAATTCCAGCAAATTAAAAAAACGTGTGTGCAGAATTCAACGGGGCCACGGGCGGGCTTTCGTGAAAGGGTAACTTGCCGACCGGGACAAAGCAGCGGATGAACTTCTCGGGGCCACACTTCGCCCGCGACGCGGCTCCCACGAGCAGCTCCTCGCGCTTGTGACAGACTCGCCGCCGACCTTCATCTGCGGCCAGATGTACCGCCGCAGCCAGCAGTGGGCCTGGAGTAGGACTTTAAACGTCTCCGCAGCAAATGTCAAAACTGTTTGATCTGCCTTTAGAAAAATCACCTTTCAAGGCGCAGGAAGATACTTGACACTTTGCAAAGAGATTAGAAAGTTTTCAGCTGACTTGGAAAAAGGGACTGCGCAGGTTTGATTCCAAGGAGGCAGGAGGTGACCCCAGAGGTGCCCAAGCCGGTGCAGCAGAAGCCAGTGGCTTCGTTTTAACAGTGCAGAGCCCATTCCCAGCGCGGTCTCAGCCGTCAGCTGCTGCCCCTGGCATTTGGGATGGGCCCAGCGCGGCTCTCCTTTCTGCCCGCTCTGGGATTGAGGGTTGAGACTGAAGGTTGGGTCCAGCCGCTAAGGGCCCACCCCACCTTCCGTGAGCCTGGTAGCCGCAGATCCAGAGGCAGCTCTTAGGGCAAGCCTGAGCAGCTGAACCACGTGGGTAAGATCAGAGGGCTCCACACAGGATGCAGCATGCTGGGATGGGTCCTGCAACCACGACACCTGGCTAGCCTGTCCCCACCGGGTCCTCTGTGACCATTCTCCTACCTGACCACGGTCCCATGCTCTGGATCTTCAGGAACTCCCACTTCTGTGTTGCAATTGCTTTCTGGCTAATCTCCTTCCTCGTCCCCTGGTCCCTCTACCCATCCACCTGCACAGGGCCACCACTTGAAGTGGCCACTTGAAGACATTCTGCTATTTTAAGCCTTCTTGCCCCCTACTGGACCAAAATCCTACCAGGCAGCAACCAGCTTTCCCCCATTGTAATGGCTTTTACTGTGGTGTGCTCTGTTTCAATCCTGTGCCTGGCACTTGTACCTAGGTTAACTAATTTAATAGAGGCTCTTTCCCATTGGCCTGGTTTTAAAACTAAGAAATTCAGACTTAAAGAGATACCTAAGGTCAGAGCTCATAAAGGAAATCGAGTTAACTTGAGTCTCCCTGACCGAAAAGCCATGTATAGAACTACCAGATCATATACTTCTCTCTTTTCTTGTAAAACATTGCCCAAAGAAGTCCCTTCTTTTAAAACCATAGCAAAGCCCAGAGAGATGTCTGATAAACTAAAGCAAAAACCACTCCCACGCCACCAGCCCATCTGCACAACAAGTGGATCTGCACTGCAGTGAAAATAACACTTTAAAAATTGGACCCAAGTAGGTACCATGGTGCAGGCCTAGAACCCAGGAGGCTGAGGCAGGAGCATTGCAAGTTTGGAAATAGCCTGGGTACCTAGGCCAGTTGTCTCAAAATCAAAAGGCCTGAGGATGTAGCTCAGTCCCTTTTAGCATGCTTCAAGTTCTGAGATTGAACTGCATTTCTTAAAAAGTGGCCTAATCGTGGTTTTTCAGGCCCAGGGACCATGAAATGAGAGATGTGAGAAAAAGGATTGCTAGCATCACATCAGGACCCTTGGTGCCGGGCGTCCCTGATAGAAAGTCATGAACTCCATTAGCAGCCAGTAGAAGAGAATGTGAAACAAGGGCCAAGGGATGTGGACTCCGTTTCTATTTCTAAAACTAAACCAGTATGACATTGGACAAGCTCCTGAGGCTTAGATTCCTTACAGATAAATGAAGAAACACTGGGTGACCAGTCAGGATAGACTAGATTATGCTGCAGTGACAGACAAGACTAAAACCTCGGCAGTTTGTCACAACAAAGGTTTATTTCTTATTGCATGAGCAAGGAAGGTTGGCAAAAGCTATGCTCACTGAAGCAGGTGTCACTCAGGACCCAAGGTGACAAAAGTCCCCAACATAACACCCACAACCAGCACCTCACAATAATTTTTCAGAGTTCTTGGCAGCAGGCAGAGGGACAGCAGGAACAAAGACGGTTAACTGCTTAGGCCTGGTAATGAACATCAGGGTGGCCAGCATGTACCACAGGACTTCACCTAACTTCAGAGAGTTATGAGAACATAATGACACTATTTGGGAGATAAGTAGATTTGAATGAAATTATTGATCATACCTACTGCATTCAGGTTGCTGTCAGCATTAAATGAGCTTCTAAGAAAGATGATTGAAGAATTTGCTTTGGCCATGATTCTGATCTTGGTCTTGGTTCTAGGAAGTGGCGTGTGACTTTGGGAAAATTACTGAAATCCTCAGTTCTTATTTACTTATTTGTGAAAATGGGATGTTAATATCTATCTCACAGAAGCATTGTGAAAATGTGATAAGGCATAAAGCACGTTGCACATAACATGTAGTAAGTCCTTGGCAAAGGTTGCTGACATGGATAAGAAATAAGACTGACCTGAGTTGATAATGGTTGGTGTATCTGCCGGGTTTATTAAAATACCATCCCTATTCTTTCAGATGCTTAAAATTTCTCATAACAGAAAAGTTCTTTTAAAAGTGGGAGTCATAGAGTGATGTCTCAGAAGTAAAATACCAAGAAACTCAAAGACCTGATCTCTTTACAGAAGTGCTATGGTTTGGATCTTGAGTGTCTCCCAAAGGCCTCAAGTATTCGGAATTGTGTGTTATTGGGAGGTAGGGCCTGGCTGGAAGGGGCAGGTGTTTAAGGTTTGTCCTGGAAAGATTGTTAATTTGTTGAGATTGGGGATGGCCTACGGCAGAGATTTCAGGTGTGTGTTATTGACTTGTGGGCCAGGGGGTGAGGAGGGGCAACTCGCTGCTTAAAGGAAGGAAAAAGAAATGTTGCAGCTTTTTTCCTGGGAGAGCTCATCCACTTGAGCCTGCTTCGCTTGGCTTCTGTTTGCAATGGGGTGAGCAGTTCTTCAGCTTCTGCCATGGGCCTTCACCGTCGCTAGCTGCCCCATCAATGGACTGTGTGTGTGAGAGAGACCATGTGAAACCATGAGCCAAATAAATCTTTCCTCCCTTAAGTGTGGATTTGGAGTATTTTGTCACAGCAACAAATGAGTAACTAAGACAAGAAACAACTATTAAAATAGCAAAAACTAATAGAAGCAACTTCCTTGGAACCTCTGAATCTAATAAAAAAAAAAAAAAACCCTGCAGCAATTGAGAGTGCTTAATGAAAAAGTAGGCTGTGGAAATCAGTAAGAAAGCATGAAACATTTTGTCATCCACCTGTCGTTCCACCTTCCCAGCTCAGCATGTGGCCCTGTGGGTGGCAGCCCGCACCCCTCTTGTGACTTGCTGTAGATGCAGACATTGTTCAGTTACCAAAAAAAAAAAAAAAAAAAAAAAAAAAAAATGTAGTTTCCTGATGACCAACATAGAGGTTGTCTTTTGTATCACTCCCTTCAGACTGAAGTGGTATTTGTAGAAAGCATCTAGAAACTCCACCTAACCTGTAGCCAAATGGAACAGACAAGAAAAACAGCAGACAAACGTAAAATTCTGGAAATAGGATGGTAAGGAGGAAAAATCTTGAAACAGTAAGAACTTTGAAATAAAATGTATCTATTCAGGACTGGACACATAAATAGAAAAGATTTGACAGGGTGCTAAAATTTTGCCTTTTTCTGATCTTTGGGAAGCAAATAAGCAGGAGTGGAGGTTGAGGCAGAGATGTATTTTGTCTGGCTTAGTATGGAAGGAAGACCCTAGCTCTGAGCCAATGTTCAAGAATTGAAAGGGTATTCTTCTACTTTTTGGTGCCCAATGTGTAAAGACATCTCTTACTGGTCACTGAGAAACTTCAGTGGCCACACAACAAGAAATACAGTCTTTCAACAAATGATGAGGAAAAAGTCATTAAATAAATGAATGGCGAAGCCAGCCACAATCAACAACAGAAAATCTTGGGAGAGGGATAGAATCTGATGTTTGGATATACCATCTTACAATATTCTAACCATCTTCTTTTAATCTTTTTAAATCATAAGACATAAAAAGAAATAGGAAAGTGTGTCTCATTCTCAAAAAAAAGAAAGATATTGCCAAAAACTGTCCCTGAGGAAGCTCAGACATTAGTCTTATTGATAGTTTAAGTCAATTGTCTTAAATATGCTCAAAGAATTCAAGGAAACAATGTACAAAGAACTAAAGGAAGCCAAAGAGCAGTGTTATGAGTAAATAAGGAATATCAATAGAATTTATAAAAAAAAACAGAAAATTTGGAACTGAAAAGTATAATAATTAACATGAAAATTTTACAAGAAAAATTCAACAGCAGATTTAAACAAAAAATGAAAGAATCACAAACTTGAAGCTAAGACAATTGAATTACCTAGTGCCCTGTGAGCTGATTTATGCGATGCTGACCAGATTTGGAGCTAGGCCATACTTTTGTTCATTTTCTGCTACCATAACAGAATTCCAGAGACAGAATATTTTATAAAGAAGAGAAATCTAGTTTTCGTAGTTCTGAAGGCAAAATGATGGAACAAAAGGAATAAATTAGACACAAAACACACACATTAAAGAGACAATATAAAAAATAACAAACAAAAAGTTCTTTGAAAAAATCAACAAAACAAATGAGCTTTTACTTATGCTGACTAAAAAAAGAGGAAAAAAAATGCTAAAATCAGAAATTAAAGTGTGAAATTCATACCCAATTTTACAGAAATAAAAAGATTATAATAAAATACTATACCAGCAAATTGTATAACCTAGATGAAGTAAACAAATCCTAGAAACATACAAACTACTAAAACTGACTTAAGAAGAAATAGAAAATCCAAATAGTCTTACAATAAAAGATAAAATTAGTAATGAAAAATTCCTAATAAATAAAACTCCAGGCTGAGATAACTTCACTCATGAATTTTGCCAAACATGCAAAGAAGAATTAAAACCTGTCCTTCTTAAATTCCTTCCAAAAACTGAAAAAGAGGGAATGCTTCCTAATTCATTCTATGAAGGCAGCATTAATCTGACACTGAAATCAGGTGAAGACAATATAAGAAAACTACAGGCCAATATATTATATGAATATAGATGCAAAATCTTCATAAATTACTAAAAGATTGAATTCAGCAGCATATAAAAGGTCCATATACTGTGATCAAGAGAGAGCTGTCTCTGGAATGCAAGGATAGTTCAACAGTAGGGAAAAAATCTATCAATGTAATACGTCACGTTAATAGAATGAAAGGTGAGACATGCAGAAAAAAAAATAAAACTTGCAAAATCCAGCACCCTTTCTTACTAAGCTAAGAGTCAAATGGAACTTTCTCAACCTGATAAAAGTTATATATATATATATATGCAAAGCCTACAACTAAATCATTTTTACTTGTAAAAGA
This sequence comes from Ctenodactylus gundi, assembly GCA_004027205.1. NCBI lineage: Eukaryota > Metazoa > Chordata > Mammalia > Rodentia > Ctenodactylidae > Ctenodactylus > Ctenodactylus gundi. The sequence goes on from PVKB01006551.1 coordinate 52,841, forward strand.
TTGAAAGCCTTTCTCCTGAGAGCAAGCTATGAACTTCAGTTTTCATCACTTCTGTGAAGCAGAGTACTGGAAGTTCTACCCAAAACAACTAGGCAGGAAGGGTCACTAGAGGATATGCAAAATAGAAGGGAAGAAATGAAATTACCTCTATTCATGGATGATATAATATTACATGTATAAAACCATAAAGATCACAAGCATACACAGTGTTAGAGCTAATAAACCAATAAAGTTGTAGAATATAAGTCAACACACAAAAATCAGTTGTATTTCTACACTCTAGCAATAAACAGTTCAAAAAGAAAATTAATAAAGCAATCTCATCTATAATAGTAACTATAATAAGATACTCAAGAATAAATTTAACCAAAGAAGTAAGAAAGTTATGCACTGGAAACTATGAAATATTGCTGGCAGACCAAAGATGGACTGAATAAGCGGGAAGATATCATATGTTCATTGGTTTGAACACTTAATATTGTTAAGATGTCAGTACAAGGCTGGAGACCATCGCTCAGCAGTTAAAGCTCTTGCCTCACAAGCACAAGGCCCTGAGTTTATTTCTCTAGCACCACATAAACTGGGCATGATGGTACATGCCTGCAATCCCAGCCCTCAACGCTGACGCAGAAGGATTACCATGAGTTCAAGGCCAGCCTAAGGTACAAAGTAAGTTTGGGATCAGCCTGAGCTACTAAGCCAGACCCTGTCTCAAAAATGACAACACAACCTAAAGCAATTTACAGATTCAACATAATCCTTATCAAAATGCCAATAGTGTTTTTACAGAAACAGAAAAATTTATCCTAAAATTTGTTTGAAAATTTTAGGGATCTCCCTCAACTAGTGAAAACAATCTTGGAAAAGAACAAAAAGGATTTGGTTTTTTTTTCTGATTTTGAGACTTACAATAGCTACAGTAATCAAAGTCGAATGGCACTGACATAAAGGTACACATACCAATCAATGGGCCAGAAGTAAAAGCCCAGAAATAGATGTTCACACATATAGTGAATTGATTTGTGACAAAAATGCCAGTGAAGAAAGGACACTGTTTTGAAAAATGGTGTTGGGGAAACTACATATTCATAAGCAAAAGAATAAAATTGGATCCTTACCTTATGCCATATACCACATGATCAGAGACATATATTTAAAGCTGAAACTATAAAATTGTTAGAAAGGAACACAGCAGAAAATCTTCATGAACTTCAACATGGCAATGGCTTTTTTCTCTGAGACAGGGTCTCACTCTGTAGTACAGACCAGTCCTGAGCTCACTATGTAACCCAGGCTGCCCTTGAACATACAGCAATCCGACTGCTTCAGCTTCCTGAGAATTAGGAGGCATGCACCACCACACCAGCTTATGTGGTGCTGTGGAATTGAACCCAGGGCCTTGCATTTGCTAGGCAAGCACTCTAGCCACTTCCAGTCCTTAACAATGGTTTCTTAAATATGCCACTGAAAGAAAACCGTATGCCGCAAAGTAAAAACTACATAAATTCAACTTTATCAAGATTAAAAACTTGTGCACATCAAAAGACACTGTCTAAAGAATGAATAGACAACACACAAAAAAGAATATTTGCAAATCATATATTTGGTAAGTCCATTGATATCCAGAATATGTGAATAACTCCTACAAATCAACAACAAAAACAAAAACAAAAAAAATCCAGATCAAAAATGGACAAAGGACTTGTACAGATATTTCTCCAAAGAAGGTATACAAAGGGCCAATAAGCACATGAAAAGATGTTGACCACCGGTCATTGTTAGGGAAATACGAATCAAAATTACAATGAGGGGGAGCCCCCAAATCACAGAGTCAGTCCCTCCCAGGCTCCATCACTGTGGAGGCCCACTACCACAGCCTCTGCACCCTGTGACCTGCAGGGTAGGAGAGCCACAGGAGAGAAACAAAATACTTGAAAGCCAAAAATAGTGCTGAGAGATACTTTAGAAGGACACTGGACACCCCCAGAAGCCAAGAAATGGAATTGTTGACATTTAGCAATATGTTTTTCTCAAGAGGAGTAGGAATTCTTGGACACCCTAAGGAGAATTTATATAGAAATGTGACATTAGAGACCTACGGAAACCTAGTCTTCCTTGCTGGTCTTCTCATCATACTCAAGGACACTCACCAAAGCAGTATATAAAACATTTGCTCCAGGGACTGGGGCCTGGGTTCAATTCCCAGTACCACATAAACTGGGTGTGGCAGTGCACACCTGTAATCCCAGCACTAGGAAGGCTGGGGCAGGAAAATTGCCATGTGTTAGAGGGCAGACCAGCCTAGACTATAGAGTAAGACCCTGTCTCCATCTCTGTCTCTCTCTGTCTCTCTCTCTCTATCTGTGTGTGTGTGTGTGTGTGTGTGTGTGTGTGTGTGTGTGCATTACACACCCACACATGTTGCCATGGTTTGGATCTGGAGCATCCCCCCAAAACCTCCTGAATTTGGAACCATGTGCTGTTGGGAAATGGGGCCTGGCTGGAAGGAGCAGAGGCTTGGAGCTTGACCTGTATTGTGGTTTAGACCTGGAATGTCTCCCAAAAATCTCATGTATTTGGATGTTATGGATTATCTGTGGAACCATGTGCTGTTAGGAAATGGGGGCCTCCTCCGGAGGGGTGGATTATAGGTATGTGATGGACTAAAGGTGTGTGGTGAGTTATAAGTGTGTGATGGTTTACAGGTATGTGGTGGAAGGCAGGCACGTGATAGATTATAGATTAGGGACTTAAACCTGCAAGCGGTGAAACACAGGCCGGACCCAGGATGAGGTGGATCACTGGGACAGGACCTGGAAGGATATATGCTACTTCCTCTCTTCCTTCTGGGGACCTGACTTCCTGTTTGCAATGCTGTGAGCAGCTGCCTCCACCTCCACTTCCACAGTGTGCTTCCACTGTTGCCAGCTGCCCATGAATGAACTGTGACCTTTAGAACCTGTGAGCTAAAATAAACTTTTCCTTCCCTAATTTGTACATGTTGAGGTTTTTTGTTTTTTTTTTTTTTAAGACAAGATTTCACTGTATAGTTCAGGCTGGTTCTGAATTCCCTGTGAAGCTCAGCCTGGCCTCAGAACTCACAACAATCCTCCTGCCTCAGTCTCCCAAGTGCTGGAATTACAGGCATGTGCCACCAGAGCCAGCTTATGTGGTGCTGGGCATCAGACTCAGGGCAAGCTCCCTAACAGCTTCCAGGCCCAAGGAAGATTTCTTGACTATATCAAAGCATACAACTTTAGTAAATATAGAACGTTATTCACCCACAAACTAATGTTTAATCAAAGCCTACCTATAGCGACTTGGAAAACTCACGACATATATAATAACATGAAGATCTTTAGTGAAGGCTGTATCCTACATAATTACCATGATATTTTTATTGGACAGAAAAACATCAATATAATTAAGTTCACAAATACTAACAAAAATTCTTTTTCAATGAGTCACCACTTCACATCCACTAGGATGGCTAAATTCTAAAAAATGGAAAAGAGCAAATGTTGGTGAGGAGGTAAAGAAATATAACCTTGAGTTTTGCTGGTGGAAATGTAAAATGGTTTAGCTGCTGTGAGAAACAGTTTGGCAACTTTTCAAAAACTTAGACATAGACTCACCATACCATATGACCCAGCAATTTCACACCTCTGTATATACCCAGAAGAACTGAAGCAAGGACTCAAACACAGTGGTGGTGTTCTCAGTAGCCAAAGGGTCGAAGCAACCCTGTCCATTAGCAGGAGAAGAGACACAATGTGACACAGTAGTCCTTCCTCATCCATGGGGTGCACTCCAAGCCCCCACAGGATCCCGAAGCCAAGGACAGGGCCTGTCTTCATCCCTTTCTCAACAGTGAAACACAACACCTATCACTTAGCTCACAATTTCTGGCAGTGGCTGAGGGTGTGGCGGAGGCCTAGCCAGATGATGGCCACTATCATCTCATGGTGGCCAGGAAACAGAGTGGAGGAGAGGGTGGAGCCATTGAGGGAGGTACATCCTTCCAGATCATAGCCCAGAGATACCCCCTTCTGACAAGGCCTCTTAACTACCCATGAAATCAAAGGGTTAACCAACCTACACGATTAATCTCCATGATCTAATCACCTTCCAAACACAAGAAGCTTTGTGGAGATATTTCGGATCTAAACTCCAACAGTACCAGACCTCATAGATGTTGTATTTATTTCCTACATGAACATACCAACTATCAGGTTTAATTTATAAATTCGGTACAATAAGAGATTGATGGCTCTAATGACATAAAATAATTATGATATAATAAAAATTATTGTTAAATTATGAGTTGTTCCTCTCTGCAATGTTTTCATTCAATATTTTTGGGTAACAGCTGACCCAGGGTCACTGGAAATCAGAAAGAGAAATTGTGGATGAAAGGGTAATATTGTAAATGCATACAGTATTATTCATCTTTAAAAAGCAATGAGTTACCCATCATGCCACCGTACAAATGGGCCTTTGAAAACATATTTTAAGTGACAGAGCCAGACACAAAAGGCCCCACGTTGTATGATTTTCTTTCTTTTCTTGTGCAGTACTCGGAATTGAATCTAGGCACTTCGCAATGAGCTGCATCTCGGACCTTTCTTGTTTGTTTGTTTGTTTTTTTTTTTTTTTTTGAGACAGGGTCTAGCTAAATTGCCCAAACTCAACTCAAACTTGCGATCTCCCTGCCTCAGCCTCCCAGAGTGCTAGGATTATAAGTATGTAATTCAAATCCATATCCCATTTATATGAAACATCCAGAACAGGTAAATCATCACAGGCAGAAAAGAGAAAGCTGGTTACCAGGAGCTGGATGAAAAAAGCTGGGAAGTTATTACTTAAAGGGTACACAGTTCCCACAGTTTCAGTAGGGAAGATGGAAGAGTTGTACACACGTATTGTGGTGATGGTTATACAACACCCTAGATGTGCAAAATGCTACTTGTTTGCTTAAGACGGTTAATTTAGGGGCTGGAGGAATGGCTCTGCAGATAGGCAAACATGAAGTACATGAGTTCAATTCCCCAGCACCACTTAAGCCAGAGATGGTGGTGCACACCTGTAATCCCAGCACTCAGGAGGATTGTTGTAAGTCTAAGGCCAGCTTGGGCTACATAGTGAGTTCAGAACCAGCCTGGTATGCACAGCAAGACCATGTCTCAGGAAAAAAAAAAAAGATGGTTAATTTATGTAATGTGAATTTCACCTTTAAAAAAATCCAAGAGCCAGATTTTTGCCATCTCTATTTACTAGTGAGAAATACAATGTCCCAGGCAAACAACCTGTTCAAAGTCATGTGGCCTCTCTTAGCCGCCAAGGTCAAGAATCACAGTTTCTGAATCCAGGGGAAGTCATGCTCGGCCTCAGCCTCAGGGAAGAGGCGGCAGGATCAGGAGGCTGAAGGGGAAGCAGAGAATTGGCAGACCCCGCAGGGTGTTATGGGCCTGGAGATTTCTTTGTTGTTTTGTCTTTAAAGATTTTGCAAGGGCACACTCCCCTTTATACATGCATTTCTTCTGCAGATGCCGTAGGGTCGAATGAATTGTGTAAACCCTACCATAAACCCTGACGATGGCTCCCGTAGGAGCCAGCAGGCCACCAACATGGAGGGTCTCCTGCCCTGTGGCAAAGCCATGGCCCCTCACACCTAGACCCACCCACACCTCCCTCCGGTTACTGTCGCTGTGGGGGCCATAAAGTCAGCATTTTACAGCATGGCCTGGTTTTCCCCCCTATATTTTAGCTGCTCATGACTAGACTATTAACTG